>JABSNV010000960.1:0-87500 GCA_024085815.1 Flaveria linearis
AAAATATCAACATTATCCAGTAACCGATTACTGTTAGCAAAGATGGCAAATAGATTTGCTAAGGAGCATAATGTGTGCGCATTCTTGAACGCTGATGATCCAGCAGCGGAAGGATGTCGAGATATCATCAGAATCTACGACGATCCAGCTCTTCTACGCCTTGACGGCTGAGCCTGTGATCCATCAGGCGCACATAATCGGATTCTGGAATTCAGCACGAGTGGAAGAACAAAACGATGAGGAGGTAATAGTGGCTGAGATTCTGAACCGGCGTCTTCGAATCACTGAAAGCACCATACGAAGATGTCTGGAACTGGGAGATAGAGAAATAGGGCACCCCGATGTATTCGAAAATGAATACATAGAAAAGGTATTCAAACTCATGGGGTACGATGGTGATTACGAGAAGGTGAAATCAAGAAGGGTAGGTTGTGCAAACCATACAGATTTTGTGTCACACCTACCTGAAATGCATGTCGAACAGGAATCGGGACTAGATAGACTCTCGGCATATATCATCCGGAATTATTGGAGTGTTCGAGGGGAGAACTTACAACTATGCCAAATACATCTTCAACTGCATGAGTGAACAAGTCAAATTGCAGAAGAATGACAAGATGTATATGTTCCCAAGATTCCTACAACTGATAATCAACTCAGAACTTCCGGGGTTGAATAGAGTTGGCGATGTGTTTGTTCAAGCACACCTGAGCAAATCAGTGCTGAACAAACTTAGTGGAAAGTATGAAGGACCGAATGCCAATGTTCGCTCATGTTGTAGAGCAAGCTGACATGCCACAAGAGTTGGCATGGGCAGATGAAGCGAATCATCTGCTGATTCTGCACAATCTTCTCACTCCCACACAAAACATCACAACACCACAGCAATCACCAACTCCAAACATCACCACTCCAAACACCACCACTACAACATGCATCATCCAGCCAATCACCCACTCAACAACCACAATCACCATCAAGCCTTAACACCCAACCAATTTCCCCATTCAACACCATCAATCTCCAGTACCAATATCTTCATCATCCTCCCAATCATCATCTCATCACACTCAACCATTCTCTCCACAACAAATCCAGTTCCCCATACACCACCACCAGAATCTCCCAAACATCAATCTCCGGAAAGTGCTGGAAATGAACCTATTGAGGTAACTGAGTCTGTACACTCCGTACACTCAGGAGAGACAGAATTGTTATCTGAAGCCAGCACTGTTCCTTCTCACCAACCCACACAGAAGAACATCCTTCATCAGCTCATACGAGCTAATACCTTCATTGGAAGATGTACAACATGCTGATGAACATGGGGAAGTTCAAGAATCTGCTCAGGATGTCACTGCTTACCATGAAGATGACTTAAGTGACAGTGACATTCCTGTGAGCAAAAGCTTTTTGGTTGCTAAGTACAACAAGCTGGTACTTAAATCCAATAAGCGAAAACAAAGAATGTGGAGCTGTACGGGGTTATCCAAGAAAGGATGAAGAACTGACAAAGAAGGATGCCAGTTTAAAAAGGAGAGAAGATGCACAATGCAACAATGAAATTATTGATGCATTGTTCCAAATAAAACGGGAGCTGGAGGCAACTTTAAAACAAGAGCAAAATGAAAAGGCCGAGCTAATAAAGCAAAAGGATCTGGAGATAGAGAGCCTGAAAAAAAACTCTCTGATTTGAAAACAAAAGTGGATTCAAGTGCTGAACCAGAAAAACAATCGGGTAGAGCTACTAAGCCGCTGATATCCTACACCCGAAAAAGAAAATACTTTGGAGCCACACAAAAGAAACCAGAAGAAGAAAGCTCCCCAAAGAAATCAAAAGTTCCATCTCCTGATCCTACACCTTCAGTAGAAGTTTCTGCTGTGAAGGTATCCTCCGGAGAAGAAGAAGAAAGTGATAAAGAGTGGGAGGAATTAACGAGGATGGAGTCTCCCACTGCTGATAAGGGTGGAAAGGCCGATGACCTTCTAACAACTGCTGATATCTTGGAAGAGAGGCCTGACTCCAGCATGTTTATGACCCTCATCACCATGGGTTTCCGTATGACATGGTTGAGAGGATGAACAGAACAGAAATGGCCAATGCATTGAAAGAATTTGAATTTGCAAGGTTCATAATCCCAAATTGTGATTATGAAGCCTTTACCACTTTTCATCATTGGAGAAAATAAGGAAAGACTTGGGCCACTGTGACACAGCAAAACTTTCAAAGTACAATATGACTTGCTGGTTACAGGGTCACAATTACAAGCCGCATGAACTTAAAGGTAGAACTACTGGTGAGCTGCGGAGGATGATGGAACATGTGATGAAAGTGGAACTGGAAACGGGAGTTAAGTTCAGAACCACTGCTCCACATCCAAAAGAACAAAGCAAACTTGCTGCTGATCCAGTAACTGTTGAATCAAAAGATCAGCACAAGGAAAAGGAAAAACTCATCAGAGAGCCAAGGGGGTGATCCCCGGAAAAGTATGGCCTCTGGGAACAACTGTGCGAGAAATCACTGAGAAGAAATCAACTCTCGTACAGTTGTATGATCATATCACAACTCCCAGTTCTGTGGAAGACAACAGGATTATGGCCTGGAAATATGATCCAGACTGGGATTGTGCAATAATCAAGAGGACATCTGGAAGGATTCAATACTTCCATGATGTGGAAGACATGCTCAGCCTTCCGGAGCAAGATATGAGAGATCTACAGAGCATCCCCATGTTCAACTACCCAATCCATCTCAGGGGGAGAGACTTCTCTGCAGCTGTAAATGGTATGAAGACCAGTTTTACTGATGATGTGCTCATGCAAGCAAAGAGAAATGATAAGGAGCACAAAAGAATGATACAAAATCAGAAAAGAAAAACAGCTGAAGTCTCATCCCTTGTAGATGATGAACTGCTGAAGAGAGTGGGATGTACCAGAAACTCACACACCATCAAATGCATCACTGGAAACCAATTCACGTGTCCTATCTCAGAATGGGGATACGTTGAAAAGAATAAAGAGATGGTGTTGCTGAGAAATGTTGAAGGAAAGAAGGGAGACAAAATAAGAATCTTTGATCCAATGGAGCTAAAGATGTTGCATCCCAGTTACACTTCATACCTTCACGACAAATTCTTCCCAAGCTAACAGATGAAAAAGCCCAAAATGATCTCTGCCTGTACGTGCACATGATACAAGTCATTGATAAACTGCATGCCAAGGCACACAAGAGAAGGAAACATGAGGCTGGGCTACTGAAGGGGACAACCATAGCTGAAGTGTCTGAGCTCAGAATCTCCGAAGAAGATGAATTAGAAATTGTACATAATGATAGTGTAGTGGAAACACTCACTACGGAAGAAGATGTTTTGGGCCTGAGCTATGACACATTGAAGAAGATCAGCAGGATGCAGATCAAGTACAAGTACGATGATCAGAAAACTGCTGTATCTTACTTCTACAATAAAATGATAGCAAGAGTTAAGGAGCTTGCTGTTTTGAAGGACTGATTACAAGAAGCTAAGCCTAAGGGGGAGTATTGTTAGGTCTAGATTGTATAGGGCTAGATCAATTTGTATAGGCTTAGTACTTGAAAATCAAGTCTTGTAATTAACATTGTAACAGTCAAAATATATATATATGTGATTTGAATCTATAGGTTAACCCATATAGTATGTGTGTTGATTTGTGTCTTGACAGAAAAACAAATTTACTTGGATGGATTACTGAAATTGACCAAGTGTAGGAAACATCTACGGATGAACACTTTGTTAATCCGTAGATATGTTTCTTACAAGACCAAATGATCAAGTACATGTTCCTGCGGATGATCAAATACCATGAAGTGAAGACTCCTACGGAAGAAGAATTTCCTATGGAAGAACAACTTTGCTACGGAAGACTAAGTCATCTACGGAAGAACAAATGTTCTGCGGATGAGAAGATTGCTGCGGAAGAACATTATACTTGTGCGATTGCAAATACCAAGAAGTCAAACAAGTCAACTCAATCAATAACAAATCCCGAGAGATCCGGTGTTTCCTTAACCGACTCAAATCATCTATAAATATGAGTCCTAGGTTTCACATCTGGTGAACACAATCAATCAATATTACGGCGATCAAGAGTTCATTGTGCAACCCTAGCAGCCGTCACATCAACATCAAACATCATTCGATACACAGAATTCGATAGTTCATAGTCATTCATTATTCTTTTGTAATCATTACATTATAGTTAATGAAATACATTTGAATTATTATAGATTTCGTGTTTATTGTGTTTCTGTGGTTGTGTTCATCACTGATCATTATAAACAATTAAACGTCAATTAGTGATAATTCCGCGATCATTAAATTGATTCATTTTAATACTGATAATTCCTGAATTGCGATCCTTGGATTCACAGGTACATTATAGTTAATGAAATACATTTGAATTATTATAGATTTCGTGTTTATTGTGTTTTGTGGTGTGTTCATCATTGATCATTATAAACAATTAAACGTCAATTAGTGATAATTCCGCGATCATTAAATTGATTCATTTTAATACTGATAATTCCTGAATTGCGATCCTTGGATTCACACGTATATATGTTTATATATATACATACATACATATATGTCACACCCCAACCTTGATGGCGGAAACGTCGATGTGTGAGGGTTAAGATCGTTCACAGCCACATAACGCTATTAATAACCCAAATATATATTAATTATAAGTGTCAATTGTACCATTACAAACATAAGTCTCAAAGAAAGTGAATAACATAACATAGGATGTAACAAGCCAATTTATTTCATTTATTTAACTAGGTCCTTTCGTAGATGTGAAAGCACTTCAAGATGCCAATCAAACTTGAGCATTTTCTGAAACATGTTAAAAATAAAAGGTCAACAATAACGTTGGTGAGATTTCCATAGTTTTCAATACATAAGTATATAAAAGATGGTAATTCATGTTGTAAGTTAGAGAACAAAGTAACTAGGGGTGTAAGACAGAATACACAATCAAACCTTGACAGATTTTTACAAGTCTCAAACGTTATAAGTATATATGATTAGCTAAGTGTACTTGGATAAACCAAGCAGGCTTGTCAGGCCCATAGATTTATGATGTCGCCAGGCTAGCAATAGTTAATGATTGCACATATATTCGACATTACATGGTAGCTACAAAGATCAACTAACCACAACATACAGGTGAAATGCCATAAGTTTACAAGAATCAAACGTGTTTACAAGTGCAATGTTTATAAAGTAACATGTTTCACCCTAAAGTGTAAAAATAATAAAGGGGTTTAGAAATACTCACATGATGAATAAGTATATTATTGATGATTAATAAGAAACATAATAATCATCGTTCCAACGTAAACCGTCACAAGACACCTAAATAGACATAATTATAAGGTTTAAGTTTTATTGTAATGAGCTTAACAAATCAACGAGGACTAGGGTTCTAAGTCGAATTTGGGGCTTGTCAACTAATTATATTTAAACAATGAAATAAATTTATATTTTCTTGAAAAAAATATATATATATTTTATTTAAAGTTGTGAAAAGAAACAATTATAATAATAAAAAAATTATATAAAAAGTTTTAATAAATTTTTATAACTAAAATTATTACTATATAAACAAAATTAATTAAAAAGGGGTATTTGAACTAATAATAGTTTACTAATTATTATCCCCAATCCAATTTATTAAAAATTAATCAAGCAAGCTTTGTTAAATGTTTTATCAACAAAACATTTTTATTTAATCCTAGAAAAATTTTAGAAAATCTTTGGAACTTTTGAAAATATTGGAAATTTTTAAAATAATATATATATATATATATATATATATATATATATGTTTTAAGAATTTTCCAAAATTAATCTTTAGGCTAAAAGCCCTAAAAAAATAATAAACATGAGGGTGCCCGGGTTCGAACCCGGGACCTCATGCTTTAGGGTGATGCAACTTAACCAGTGAACCAGGGCCGTGGCGTGGTTCATATTGGTTTCCAAATGCTTTAAACCCAAGTACGAAGCTTTCCCCAAATTGCGAAGAACCTTAGAACAAGGTGAATCAAATTGAACCCAAAATTCGCGGTTGATACTGAAATTAATAATAGGGCTTCTGATCCCTACATGAATTCGGTCACAATGGTGCCTTTACCTTACTTGTTTGCAACCGAATTGTAACATCTCGTATTTTTGCGATAAATAAAAGTTAATTTTACAAACAAAAGAGTTTAACACGTTGGTGTTAATTCCAATAATTACAATAATAACGTCAATAATAATAATAATAATAATAATAATAATGAAAATATAAATAATAAAATGTCAATGGTAATAATAATAATACTTAGGAATAAAGTCCAGGGGGTTGGTTGTCATTAATGAAACTTAAAACTTAAGTTTTCTGCATAAAATAACAAAGTTTCAAACCGCAGGGACCAAAAGTGTAACTTTGTTTTTAAAACCCATCCCACCGTTGACTTCCCCCTTCTCCCTCCGGCCAAATTCCGGCCATTCCTCCGGCGAAGCCAAAACGACCAAATTTAATCAGTTTTAATCAAATTAAACTTTCCCGACAAGACCGCGTGCAAGATTCGAGCATGGTACCCACTTGAAATTGAAAATAAAAGCTGTTTAGTGGTCGATCCACCACCCGCGATTTCGGCCAACTTTCTCCAACTACGATCGCACTATAACACTAGAATAATCAAAATAATCGAATGTGGACGACAATATAAGAGTTTCTAATCGATTCCCAAAATTCAATTTCATTTGAAACCATCAATAATACCACATTCGATCACCATCACCTCCGTGGACCTGCAACCGACTCGAACACCACTCTCCGGCCTTTGTAACTAGCAATTTACAGAGGGCTTTGCAACAAGAACATCACACGAATCTTCACACGAAGTTAATTTGATTTCCATAAACGTTTGCACACGAATTGGATTCAAAACTCTGTTGCGATTGTTCATCGAGTGTTCATCATCAATCTAACTTCAAATCAGGTAATTAAACACATTGATTTGCTCGATTTGGATGGGGATCAAAAGCCCCATGAATGATTTCATTAACATCTGCGTTTGGATGGTCAATTGGATCGAAACCGATTCTAGGGTTTATGTGATTTGGGTTAACTGGATTAAAGAAGGTTAAAACTAATTGGAACCGTGAACTACCGTGGCTTGATGCCTTGGTTCACTGGTTCTGTGCTTGTTTGCCAACTATGAGGTCACGGGTTCGAGACCCGGCACCCTCATTATTTTTTAATATCTTTTCATCTTCAAATTAAATACTAAAAATTTTCTAAAAATTATAAAAATCATTTTATAAACTGTGTTTACCTTAAAATTACTTAATTATTTTTCTGAAATTTATTCATTAAAAATACCTTCACTTTTCTATTAACTATTTGTTATAGTTAGTTTATTTTATAAAAAGTAGAAATATTAACTATACAAATTAAGAATATAATAATAGTGTATTTAAACTAAATATATATATGTGTATATATATTCCACTCATGTATTTCACTCGTGTCAAATTATACGAGTAACCAAATTATTAAATATATGTATATAAATATAAAAATATATGTATATATATATATCTTTTGAGCTAGTCGCGTCATACACCCAAACCGACCCGATCCGAACCGACCAAACGTACCGCTTCTCATCGAACGTGTTTATAGACTTAATTACAATTGATTATAGGTGTTTGATCGTTCGTTGTTCGCATTTCTAGAAGCGTTCAGTTCGCTTTACTTTCTAATCAGTTCAAGGTGAGTTTCACGGCCCCTATTTTTACTTTCTTTCCTTTTTAGGGGAAAACATGCAAACATATTTTATGAATGGTTTTGGTATTATTGATATCGCCTGTTACGTTAGTGCAAACATACAAATAGTCCCGACACTCTCGAACCGTTAATAATGTGTAGCGAGGTAATACTGAGTAGTGCAAACCCCGCCCGGGCTAGTCGCGCTAGCTTGATTGGAGGTCAAAAGGGTGCATTATTGACCTAATATTTGTCACTGTCTTGCGAGACGTGACGGGGAAACAACAAACATATAGGACACACAAACAGTCAGCTTCGGTTTGAAACGCTAAGTAACATGATTATAGGCTAGCTACCTATCGATATGCTTTAATTACTATACCATTTCATACAGTTGCAAACATTTGAACAGTTGCAAACACTCGGACAGTTACAAACATTCGGACAGTCGAGCAGTTATAAACAGTCGAACAGTTACAAACATTCGATCATTTACAAACATTTTTATCTGTGATAAAACCTGTGAACTCACCAACTTTATGTTGACACACTTTAGCATGTTTTCTCAGGTCGCAGGAACGCTTAAGCTCATGATGCACGATTAAGGAACGCACTCAGGACATGCATTCATCAGATTCATTATCTTGCATTAAATATTGTTTTGATATAGCATTTTCAGACTTTCAGTATTGTTTACATTTCGTTTATTCGCTTCCGCACTGATGTTTAACTTATTTATTGTTTACGCTGATTTAAGTCAAACGTTTATTTTTAAACTCATATAGTGTCGTTTGATATGACCGTGACTGAGATCCTGGTATGTCACACGCCTAACGGTAAAACCCTGTTTGTGGAAATTGAGGGTGTGACAGATTGGTATCAGAGCCACTGGTTATAGAGAACTAGGATTGCATTTGCATCTAGACTATAGCCTTAGACACAACACTAGTACTGCATATACACTCTTACATGATTGCAACTATTGTACGAACATTCTCCTGGCATGCTAACAGTACATCACAGAACAATCAAACATTACCCATTTGTGTGACACATAGACACCTGTATTCTGGATTTCCTGGCAAAAGGCCTCCGGGCTAAGGCAAGCATATTGTATAAATCTCATTGCGAGACTAGTTATGCTTACCTGGGGATTTCTGGGATGAGTGATAAACTATGGTCAATATACACAAATATCTATGTCACCTGTATCATCCTCGACTAACAGAAGGGCGGGGAGTCCCGCTCGCTCACTTCCAACATCTATATATGATTCTTCACTCTCGGAGTTGAAGCAACGACAAATTGAACCTAACATCACCACTTTGGAACACGAAACTCTTTTCTAACACACACGATAAACCTAACGATGACAAACAAGGAGAACAACATACATTACTTTTCTAACTCTACTGTACTTGTTTCTACTACCAACATGCCCTATCATCTTCGCTAGTCTTAACAGATAGTACTTGGTACTTGACAAAGTATGTTATCATGAATGGGAGGAACCATGAATGACCATGCAAAGCAAATTAGAATCACGGGTGCACATGTAATTGTAATTTGTCGTGCATGAGAATTCTGGTAACTCTATTAGGTGATAACGGTCATAGTCAGTACAAATTTCATTTCTATACTTGGAGACATAAGTCTCGGTTCTCATGAAACCTCACTATCGATATGCAAACAAATCCTCCATTCCTACTAGTATGAAACAGATTATTGTTATCAATAGTTATTATCGATAGTGACTGTCGTGTATTGTGAATTGAAGAATCATGTCTGGAAGAAGACCTGGACGCCCGAGGGGACACGGAAACATCAACCTGACTCAAGCTGAGATGGATGCCATCATCAATGAACGTGTTGCTGATGCGCTCGCAGCCTATGAACAGACCCGCAACCAGAACCAAAACAACCAGAATCTGAATCAAGGAGGCCTAACAGCCTGTACCTTCAAGATGTTCATGGATTGTAAGACTCACTCCTTCAGTGGTTCTGGGGGTGCTGTCACCTTACTTCGCTGGTTGGAAAAACTCGAGTCAGTTTTCGCTATGTGTAACTGTCCGGTGGGAAGCCGCGTCATGTACGCCTCCGGTACACTAGAAGGACCAGCTCTGACGTGGTGGAACTCACAAGTCCAGACCCTAGGACTTGAGACTGCCAATGGTTTACCGTGGGAAGACTTAAAGATTTTGATGAAAGAAGAGTATTGCCCAGAAACGAGGTCCAGAAACTAGAAGCAGAGTTTTGGAATCTCAAAATGACTGGCTCTGAGATTGAGGAATACACGACTCGTTCACACGAGTTGGCTGCTTTATGTCCTCAGATGGTGACCCCGGCTTACAAACGGATTGAGAAGTACATTGATGGTCTAGCTCCTCAAATCCAAGCTAGTGTTATGTGTCACACCCCCGCTGGTAGCGGAAACACGAGGGCGCGACGGACGGGATCGTCATAACACATTGGGGTCTAAGAGAATCACTATATGCCATTCTCCGTAAATGGGTCATGACGACACCCGACACATACGAACTAGTGTCAAGTTCCATCATGTCATTACGAACAACAATAATGCACTATGTCCAACAAAAGTCCCAATAGAGCAAACACTCCAAAACAATTACAATCCGAAATAAATTCAACAAGAACATCCTTAACGAACAGTCCTAATTAATCCAAAAGATCATAAACAAAACAAGTCCAAATGGAAGTCCAAAAATAGTCTATTGCTCCCAAGAGAGCGGTCCCATCTAAGTCCACATCCAATCCACCTATGCATTGTTACCTGAAAAGACATGCTCATAAAGGTCAACATACGTTGGTGAGTTCACAGGTTTAGAGTACAAAACATGCCGTGTAACCATGTAGAACAAAAATAAGAGTGTGTGAGTAAGAGAACATAGTAGTCATAGAATTCATACAAAACAATAGTCATGCCCATGTCCACAACCGGATTATATTCACCCAAGGGCTCGCCCAAGGCCAAGTTAGTCTTAGCTAGCATACCAACAACAAGGGTGGGGGTGTCAACCCGTTAGTACTAACAATACCTCTCCATGACAGTCCAGTCCACATACGTCCAGTCCACGTACAGTCCAAGTACAGATAGCACATTTGTAAGAACTCTAGACTCAATCTATGGCCCAAACCACACACAAGTTGTTTATAACACGGCGTAGAACAAAACATTTGAGCAAGCTTTTCCCCAAGAAAATATATTAAAAAGGGGCCGTGAAACTCACCTCAAAGTAGCAAAGTTCAATGTCCAACTCACAAAAACGACGAGCAAGCACTAAAAGCACAATACACAAAAAGGGTTACCACAACATACAATGACCAATCATGGGTGTAATCCTTTTAGTCCAGCCCTTAAAGCTAATCAAGGTTTTCTATTGTCACGATTGTTAATTTAGTTCTTTGTAGAGACAATTAATCGATTCATATGCAAAACTTGTCTTAATTTGATTAATTAGTTCCAACTCTTACTTTTTAAGTTTACCAAAATATTTCAGATTACATATCTGATTGCGCACCAGTCTTGTATAGGCTGTTTGGAGATCGAAAAGATAACGAATCATCGCGTAAAAAGTGTCGTTTGAAAGAAGAGACTTTAAATTAAAATACAAAAAAAAGAATCATGTTCATTTGATAAAGTATGAGGAAGTTATGGCTCGAAGAACACAAGCTAACCTGCTGCCCAGATTCGTCGGTTTTGACCTTCTGTTTTGTTTGCAACGTTTGGAGGATCAAACGGTGTCGAAACGACACGAGGTCACTTGGGTTAGTTAGAGGACTCATAGAGCTACATTTTAGACCCAGACTTTGTCCCAATTGGTCGTATTTTGACCAAGTTATGACGTGTACAAGATGTCCCAATTTTCTGACAGCAAGCTGTCCAGTTTGTTAGTTCGTTCCCTTGTGTCACAAATCCCAACATAGGTTCGTTAACATTATGAGATTATAATATACTTTTATTCCAGGTTCTAATACATTATTATAAGTCCGAGATTTAGTTTAAGAGAAGGTCATCAAAGATTACAACCCAATATGGATAGATCCAAAGAATATACAAGTGCATAGATTAGGGTTTTTACCAACTAGAGACTCCGACAATCGAAGCTTCTAGATCTTCACGATCTAACACCCAAAACAAAGAATATGAGAAGATTAGATGAAGATTTTGTATTTAGATGATGAACATCATCAGATTTAGAGTAGAACAAGGATTAAAAGTTATCAAAATCACTTTTGCTTACCGTAGATTCGAAGGTGAGTAGTTTGTGCCTAGTTTAGGATCTTGAATGTCTTGATTCACCAAAAACTCGATGGATGGCTCAAGGATTTCAGAATTTTCGAATGGAATGAAGGAGAAGAGAGAATTTTGGAGGGGAAGGTGGCTAGGGTTTCAAGGATTTGCAAAAAGTGTGAACAAATGAGGCCAAGGCAAAGGGGAAAACCCCTTTTACCCTAATTCGGCCGATTACAAGGGGGGAAGAGGGCCTTCGGGCCCTTAGCCCGTCTCGTGCAATCCGTCACGCCTCAATCCGCTTGTCGCCTAATTTTTACGTTTTCAAACTTCGCGCGCAACAACGGTTCCAACGAGCTATCACATGCCCTATGATTCGGTTAACTCACATTTTTGGAAACATTTTATGTTTATTTACTAGGCTTTAGGAAAAGCCCATGGATGTAGATTTAGTTGAGTTTCGGTGTACTTTCGTGTTTTACTTTTTAGGGAAACCTTGATCGGGCTCAACACATAGGACCTCATACAATGACAAGCCCACTAGTCACATAATAATATAAACCCTAGGCCCAACGTAACACGTAGGCCCATTAACCAAAATTTGGGCCCAACACGAAAACAAGCATAAATTAAGGCCAAGCCCAAATAAGAGAAAAATTAAAGTCAAAAGCCAAAAACCCGAGTTAAGGCCAAGGTCAACGTACCTATTTTGGTGACGGATGTCACAGTATCCCCCAGTTGAGAGAATTTCGTCCCGAAATTCAACTGGAGCTGTCAACTGCGCTGCCATCCGTAAATAAGTGGGGTACTTAGTCCTCATTCCGTCTTCTCGTTCCCAGGTAAATTCAGGGCCTCTCTTTGAGTTCCATCTTACCTTCACAATCGGGATTCTACTTCTCTTCAGCGTTTTAATCTCTCTGTCCATGATCTCTACCGGTTCTTCCACAAACGAAGTTTTTCGTCCACCTGAATTTCTTCGAGTGGCACATGTAACGTCTCATCAGCAAGACACTTCTTGAGATTTGACACATGAAAGGTGTCATGAATACAGTTAAGCTCCTGCGGTAATTCAAGCCGATATGCAACAGGGCCAATTCGTTCGAGGATCTTGAACGGGCCAACGTACCTTGGCGCTAACTTGCTTCTTTTGCCAAAACGAACGATGCCTTTCCAAGGCGACACTTTCAATAGCACGTTATCCCCAACAGAGAACTCCAATGGTTTCCTTCGATTATCAGCATAGCTTTTCTGACGATCTTGAGCCGCCTTCAACCTATCCTTAATCTGAAACACCTTATCGGTAGTCTCCTGTACGATCTCAGGACCAGTCATTTGGCTTTCCCCAACCTCTGCCCAACACACCGTGACCTACACTTTCGCCCATATAATGCCTCAAATGGTGCACACCCGATACTAGTATGATAACTATTGTTATAAGAGAACTCCACTAGAGGAAGGTGGGTGTCCCAGTTACCACCAAAATCAATTGCACAGGCCCTTAACATATCCTCCAATGTCTGAATTGTACGCTCGCTCTGACCGTCGGTTTGAGGGTGATACGCCGTACTCATATCAAGGCGCGTCCCTAGCATCTTCTGCAAACACTGCCAGAATCGCGAGGTGAAACGTGCGTCACGATCAGAGATGATTGACACTGGTACACCATGTCTCGCCACAATCTCATTAATATAGATCCTCGCTAGTTTTTTCCATTTTGAAGTCCTCCCTAATGGCTAGAAAGTGAGCAGACTTAGTCATTCGATCCACAATGACCCAAATCGAATCATGGCCACTACTTGTCCTCGGTAGTTTTGTAATAAAATCCATCGTAATATTCTCCCATTTCCATTCTGGGATTTCAGGCTGTTGTAACAAACCCGACGGTCTCTGGTGTTCTGCTTTAACCTTTGAGCAAGTTAAGCACCTACTCACATACGCAGCAATGTCCCGTTTCATTCCAGGCCACCAATACAATTCTCTAAGGTCATGATACATTTTATCTGCTCCAGGATGTACCGAATACCTCGTTTTATGAGCCTCGTCTAGTACCATTTCTCGTGCATTTCCTAAAGACGGAACCCATATTCTCTCACAAAGTACAACCCACCATCGTCCTTCATCACGAACTGTTTGTCCAACCCTCTCAATGCCTCCTCTTTTTCATTCAGTTCCTTTATTGCTTGCACTTGAGCAGAAATGATGCAAGTTTTTATACTCGAATGAACCGTCATACTTGTTACTCGAGCGCGTACAGGTTTAACACGCTCCTTTCGACTTAAGGCATCGGCCACTACATTAGCTTTTCCCGGGTGGTACCGGATTTCGCAATCGTAGTCACTGAGTAACTCCATCCAACGCCTTTGCCTCATGTTCAATTCCTTCTGTTCGAAAATGTGTTGAAGGCTCTTGTGGTCTGTGTAGACTACACACTTTGTACCATACAAGTAATGCCTCCACGATTTGAGAGCAAAGACTACCGCGCCCAACTCGAGATCATGAGTAGTGTAGTTTTTCTCGTGATTCTTGAGTTGTCGTGACGCGTACGCAATCACCTTACTATTTTGCATGAGCACGCATCCCAACCCTTGATGCGATGCATCACAGTACACCACAAATCCCTCGGACCCTTCCGGAAGTGTTAATATTGGGGCGTTACATAACTTATCCTTCAAGGACAGGAATGCCTCCTCCTGCTTAACACCCCAGTCAAACTTTTTATCTTTTTGTGTCAATTGCGTAAGAGGTTGTGCAATCTTTGAAAAATTCGCGATGAACCGCCTGTAGTAACCTGCTAAACCCAAGAACTGTCTGATCTCCGAAGGTGTTTTGGGCGTCTCCCAGTCTTTAACAGCCTCAATCTTGCTAGGGTCCACATGAATTCCTTTCTCATTCACCACATGCCCAAGGAACTTCACTTCCCGTAACCAAAACTCACACTTGGAGAACTTGGCGTACAACTTCTCCATCCTCAACAGGTCTAAAATTATCCTCAAGTGTTCTCCGTGATCCTTTTCCGTCTTAGAATATATTAGAATATCATCAATAAATACTATGACAAATTTATCCAGGTACGGCCTACACGCCCGATTCATCAAATCCATAAATACCGCCGGTGCGTTCGTTAACCCGAACGGCATGACTAGAAACTCGTAATGTCCATATCGAGTTCTAAAAGCCGTCTTCGTACGTCCTCTTCATGTACTCTAAGTTGATGGTACCCCGAACGAAGATCAATCTTTGAGAAGTACTTGGACCCTTGTAATTGGTCAAATAAATCATCTATCCTTGGCAAAGGATATCGGTTCTTAACTGTTAGTTTATTCAATTCTCTATAGTCTATACACATTCTGAAAGATCCATCCTTCTTCTTAACGAAAAGTACCGGTGCTCCCCACGGTGAGTGACTAGGTCGTATGAAACCTTTATCCAACAGTTCTTGGAGTTGACTGGACAACTCTTGCATTTCTGACGGAGCCAATCGATACGGGGCCTTAGCCACAGGCATCGCGTTAGGCACCAGATCAATGCGGAAATCCACTTGTCGTGTAGGTGGCAATCCTGTCAGATCCTCCGGAAACACTTCCCGGAACTCTCGCACCACCGGTATGTCCTCAATCTTCTTTGCCTCCGCCTTCATACTCATGATAAATCCATTTTTCACTTCTGGCCTCTCACCGTACACCTCGAGCATCTCACCACTCGGTAGGGGAAGTCGTACAATCTTTTCGTTACAAAGGATCTCAGCCTTGTTCTCTATTAGCCAATCCATACCTACCACTACGTCGAAGCTTCCAAGCCCAAAAGGAATAAGGTTTATGCTAAAGACATGATCATCTAATATTAGGGTACAGTCTCGGATTACCTCCTTAGTTTCTACCAAACTACCGTTTGCCAACTCAATTATATAAGGAGTCTGCGCATAACTAGGGGCCACCTCTAACATTTTCACAAATTCCGAGGATACGAAGCTATTATCTGCCCCTGTATCAAATAATACTGTAGCATAATGATCATTCACGATAAACGTACCCGTCACCACTTGTGGTTCCTGACGAGCTTCGTTGGCTCCCAACACAAATGCTCTCCCACGAGCAGGATTTCCATTGTTGCCTTGTGCTGGATTCGCCCCGATTGCCAACACCCGATTTTGATGGTTATCCCCAGGATTCTGGTTGACCGCTTGCCCTGGTGCTCGGTTCAATCTCGGGCATGCACTGCGGTAATGCTCTAGACTTCCACACTCATAGCACCCACATTGTCAACCTGTTTGTCTGACTGCATTGATTGGCACAACTGGGTTCACTACCACCTTACAACTCTTAGCTAGATGTCCCACTTGCTTACAGTTAAAACAAACTACACATGGTGCAGTACTCGGATGGTGACGATTACACTTGGTGCATTTTGTGTAGGCACCAGCATAATCCTTCCTTGCTGGTTGTGTAGCCACATAACCCCTAACCACCTTCGCTTTCTTGTCTGTGTTACCACCAGCCTGCCTACTAGAATCGCCAGTCTTTTTTTCTCTTTTCACTTCCCTTGCCTAAGACCCCAGTCCGAACCATCTCGTCTATCAAACTACCCGCTTTCAATATAGCATTCTGTATGGTTGGGGGTGCAGCAGCAGTCACCATTCCCCGGATTTATGGTACCAAACCCCACATGTATCGTTCAATTCTCTTTGACTCAGCCGTCACTAAGTGTGGCACCACTTTGCCAGTTCATGGAACCGGTCAGTATACGCAGCATGCCCCGCCCCCACCATAGAGTGATTCCATAATTCATGTTCCAGCTTCTGCATTTCATTCATGGGGCAATACTCCTCGGTTATTAGTGCCTTAAAATCAGCCCAAGTCATGGTCATTTCCGCTTCTCTACCCCGTGCTTGTACTTGTGTATTACACCACGTCAAAGCCTTACCTACCAGAGAGCAGGAAGCATACTTGACCTTCTGATTCTCAGCACAGTCACTAATGTCCATCATAGTCTCCATCTTTTCAATCCAACGGGTCAAGAGTATAGCTCCACCATTTCCTGCAGTACCACTTTTGCTTGCACATCATGAGCTCCATGTATGTACAACCAGTCATGCCTCTAGTACTATTTCCTTCCAGGTTATTACTTCCACCATGTCTAACTCTAAACTGCTAGGATCATCACATAGCCCAGTTCAAGCACATCCTTAGTGTACCGAAGATGTTTATATATAGGGTTCCCCGCAGCGTTCCCACCACACCAATGATATACTAAGAACGATGTTTAAACTGGTTACATGACATCCACTTATTCTATCAAGCTTAATGCTAGAACATCCAAATGTCGAATGCCCTAAGTTTTAGGATCCGTTCGAACAAAGCAATATAGGTACAAAGAGCCTCACCTCTCTACTGCAATTCTTTAAAGAGCAAGTACATCTTGAAGATGTAGTCAATTCCACAATCATAGAAACAAAAGCGTTTTCAACGTCCCATAGGTACTGAGCTAAAATGTCAAGGTATGATTCCTATGAAGGTCCTAGATCGGTTTGTACTTATGGAAGGATAAAGGATATAGGTGTTTCTACACCATTGATTATAGTAAGAACATGACTCCAATGTCCCATGTAAGAATGAAAGATTCGTACTAACTATGATGTTATCTCACGAAAGGGTTGCCAGATTTCGCATGCACTGCAAATTGCAATTACGTGTGCACCCGTAATGGTAATTTGCATTGCATGGTCAACACTAGCTCCTCCCACCGGAGTCAACATGTCTTGTTAAGTACAGAGTGTTATCTATGATTGGAGAACCAAGGATATGGTCACTAACCGAAGGTTAAGTAACCGAAGTTGTATAGAGGAATTGATCAAGAGAGTATTCACTTAGATAAGGGACGGTCAAACGAGTCTATTTAGTATAGACCGAGACCCAATAAACTTGTCATCCAGTCCCGAATATGCCACGACCCTTTACGTTGTCGTCAATTAAGCTAGCATGTCCATCTCCTAATATTCAACTCGCAAGTTATAATTAAAGCTCGTACAACATCACCAACACCCGTAGGCACATATAACAAGGGTTTGCTTAACGCCCAATGTCCTTTAAAAGAGTCCTTACACTCGCACTTATCAATCCAACCAAATACTAATCAAGCGTATAACGGGAGAACATCCTTACCTAATGCTTTCTTAAGGTACGCACAGATAATATGACGAACAAAGCTCTCTCAAAAAGAAGATTATAGATAACACATAAGGTAGGCAACACAACACTACTGGTAATGCACATAAAACATTCTCATGTATAACAGTACACACATAATCCTATGATGCATACTACATGAGGGTACATAGGTTATAGTCTAGTCGAATAATCCACCTAATTCTCTATAACCAATGGCTCTGATACCAATCTGTCACACCCCCGCTGGTAGCGGAAACACGAGGGCGCGACGGACGGGATCGTCATAACACATTGGGGGTCTAAGAGAATCACTATATGCCATTCTCCGTAAATGGGTCATGACGACACCCGACACATACGAACTAGTGTCAAGTTCCATCATGTCATTACGAACAACAATAATGCACTATGTCCAACAAAAGTCCCAATAGAGCAAACACTCCAAAACAATTACAATCCGAAATAAATTCAACAAGAACATCCTTAACGAACATCCTAATTAATCCAAAAGATCATAAACAAAACAAGTCCAAATGGAAGTCCAAAAATAGTCTATTGCTCCCAAGAGAGCGGTCCCATCTAAGTCCACATCCAATCCACCTATGCATTGTTACCTGAAAGACATGCTCATAAAGGTCAACATACGTTGGTGAGTTCACAGGTTTAGAGTACAAAACATGCCGTGTAACCATGTAGAACAAAATAAGAGTGTGTGAGTAAGAGAACATAGTAGTCATAGAATTCATACAAAACAATAGTCATGCCCATGTCCACAACCGGATTATATTCACCCAAGGGCTCGCCCAAGGCCAAGTTAGTCTTAGCTAGCATACCAACAACAAGGGTGGGGGTGTCAACCCGTTAGTACTAACAATACCTCTCCATGACAGTCCAGTCCACATACAGTCCAGTCCACGTACAGTCCAAGTACAGATAGCACATTTGTAAGAACTCTAGACTCAATCTATGGCCCAAACCACACACAAGTTGTTTATAACACGGCGTAGAACAAAAACATTTGAGCAAGCTTTTCCCCCAAGAAAATATATTAAAAAGGGCCGTGAAACTCACCTCAAAGTAGCAAAGTTCAATGTCCAACTCACAAAAACGACGAGCAAGCACTAAAAGCACAATACACAAAAAGGGTTACCACAACATACAATGACCAATCATGGGTGTAATCCTTTTAGTCCAGCCCTTAAAGCTAATCAAGGTTTTCTATTGTCACGATTGTTAATTTAGTTCTTTGTAGAGACAATTAATCGATTCATATGCAAAACTTGTCTTAATTTTGATTAATTAGTTCCAACTCTTACTTTTTAAGTTTACCAAAATATTTCAGATTACATATCTGATTGCGCACCAGTCTTGTATAGGCTGTTTGGAGATCGAAAAGATAACGAATCATCGCGTAAAAAGTGTCGTTTGAAAAAGACTTTAAATTAAAATACAAAAAAAGAATCATGTTCATTTGATAAAGTATGAGGAAGTTATGGCTCGAAGAACACAAGCTAACCTGCTGCCCAGATTCGTCGGTTTTGACCTTCTGTTTTGTTTGCAACGTTTGGAGGATCAAACGGTGTCGAAACGACACGAGGTCACTTGGGTTAGTTAGAGGACTCATAGAGCTACATTTTAGACCCAGACTTTGTCCCAATTGGTCGTATTTTGACCAAGTTATGACGTGTACAAGATGTCCCAATTTTCTGACAGCAAGCTGTCCAGTTTGTTAGTTCGTTCCCTTGTGTCACAAATCCCAACATAGGTTCGTTAACATTATGAGATTATAATATACTTTTATTCCAGGTTCTAATACATTATTATAAGTCCGAGATTTAGTTTAAGAGAAGGTCATCAAAGATTACAACCCAATATGGATAGATCCAAAGAATATACAAGTGCATAGATTAGGGTTTTTACCAACTAGAGACTCCGACAATCGAAGCTTCTAGATCTTCACGATCTAACACCCAAAACAAAGAATATGAGAAGATTAGATGAAGATTTTGTATTTAGATGATGAACATCATCAGATTTAGAGTAGAACAAGGATTAAAATTATCAAAATCACTTTTGCTTACCGTAGATTCGAAGGTGAGTAGTTTGTGCCTAGTTTAGGATCTTGAATGTCTTGATTCACCAAAAACTCGATGGATGGCTCAAGGATTTCAGAATTTTCGAATGGAATGAAGGAGAAGAGAGAATTTTGGAGGGGAAGGTGGCTAGGGTTTCAAGGATTTGCAAAAAGTGTGAACAAATGAGGCCAAGGCAAAGGGGAAACCCCTTTTACCCTAATTCGGCCGATTACAGGGGAAGAGGGCCTTCGGGCCCTTAGCCCGTCTCGTGCAATCCGTCACGCCTCAATCCGCTTGTCGCCTAATTTTTACGTTTTCAAACTTCGCGCGCAACAACGGTTCCAACGAGCTATCACATGCCCTATGATTCGTTAACTCACATTTTTGGAAACATTTTATGTTTATTTACTAGGCTTTAGGAAAAGCCCATGGATGTAGATTTAGTTGAGTTTCGGTGTACTTTCGTGTTTTACTTTTTAGGGAAACCTTGATCGGGCTCAACACATAGGACCTCATACAATGACAAGCCCACTAGTCACATAATAATATAAACCCTAGGCCCAACGTAACACGTAGGCCCATTAACCAAAATTTGGGCCCAACATGAAAACAAACATAAATTAAGGCCAAGCCCAAATAAGAGAAAAATTAAAGTCAAAAGCCAAAAACCCGAGTTAAGGCCAAGGTCAACGTACCTATTTTGGTGACGGATGTCACATTATGGCTACTGATCCTGTCACTATTCATTAGGCTATCCGGATAAGCTCACAGATCAGGCAGTGGAACAGGGTACCTTGCCTAAACGTGGCACTGCATCTGGCTCATCTGACAATAAGCGAAAGTGGGATGGTACTACTAACAAGTCCTCAAACTCCAACAACAACCAACAATAGCAGTTCAGAAAGTTTGATTCATCTAGAAGCTTCACAAACAATAATCAGAACAACAACAACAATGGTCAGGGATCGAGCAACTACGCGGGCAAGCATCCAAAATGCAACAAGTGCAACTTCCACCACCATGGCCAGTGTGACCGCATCCGTTGCCAAAGGTGTAGAAAGATGGGTCATGCTGCCAAAGATTGCAGGGGCGAGCTGATGACTCAGCAACAACCTCAACAACAACGCCAGGGCGGAGCGACTAGGGGCTGTTATTACCGAAAGGATTGCCCACAACTGAAGAATGGCAATAAGGGAATAACGGAAACAATAACAATGGAAATGGTGCCAGAGGTCGCGCCTTTGTGATTGGTTCTGGTGAAGCAAGAAACGATCAAAACGTAGTTACCGGTATGTTTCCTCTGAACGATAGTTTTGCTTCCGTGTTATTCGATACCGCTGCTGATAAGAGTTTTATATCTACTAAGTTTAGCAAGCTTTTAGATGTAACCTTGACTGAAATGAACCCTAGTTATACGGTAGAACTAGCTGACGGTAAAATGATCAGGCAACTCATATTCTTAAAGGATGTAAATTAGAGCTATCAGGATACAAATTTGGGATAGACCATATGCCTGTTACACTGGGTAGTTTTGACGTAGTCGTTGGCATGGATTGGTTATGTAAAAATCAAGCCGAATTTTCTGTCACGAGAAAATCGTTCGTGTACCACTCCCTAGTAGTGAAGTCTTATCCGTTCAGGGTGAGAAAAGTGGTGTCGTTTCTAGCATCATTTCGTATATGAAAGCTCAGAAGTACTTACGCAAAGGCCATACTACCATCTTAGCTATGATCACAGAGAAGATCACCGAAGAAAGAAGATTGAAAATATTCCTGTTGTACGTGATTATCCTAAGGTTTCCCTGAAGACCTACCTGGTCTCCCACCGCATCGCCAAGTCGAGTTCCAGATTGATTTGGTACCTGGAGTCGCACCTATCGCAAAAGCACCGTACAGATTAGCTCCAAAAGAACTGCAAGAACTGTCTACGCAATTGCAGGAGCTATTGGATAAAGGATTTATTAGACATAGTTCATCACCGTGGGGAGCTCCAGTCCTTTTGTCAAGAAAAAGGATGGACTTTTCGCATGTGTATTGATTACCGTGAACTGAACAAAGTGACGGTTAAGAATCGTTATCCTCTTCCACGCATCGATGATTTGTTCGATCAGCTTCAAGGGTCGAGTTTCTATTCCAAGATAGATCTCAGGTCAGGATATCATCAGCTAAGGGTTCGAGATGAAGACATTTCAAAGACTACGTTCAGAACTAGGTATGGCCACTACGAGTTTCTGGTTATGCCATTGGGGTTGACCAACGCACCAGCGGTTTTCATGGACCTCATGAACCGAGTGTGCAAACCCTATTTGGACAAGTTCGTCATTGTCTTCATCGATGACATCCTTATTTATTCAAAGAATAAGGAAGAACACGTGGAGCACCTTAGACTGATTCTGGAGCTGCTGAAACGGGAACAATTGTATGCCAAATTTTCAAAGTGTGACTTCTGGATACGAGAGGTCCAATTCTTGGGTCATGTGGTCAATGAGAAAGGAATACATGTTGACCCGGAAAAAATAGAAGCCATCAAGAGCTGGGCGACACCTAAGACTCCGACTGAGGTACGATAGTTTCTTAGGTTGGCTGGATATTATCGACGATTCATTGAAGGGTTTTCAAAGATTGCTCAACCTCTCACCGCGTTAACTCATAAAGGCACTACGTACAATTGGGGTGACAAACAAGAATCTGCATTTCAGGTTCTGAAGCAGAAACTCTGTACGGCACCGATTCTATCCCTGCCTGAGGGAACAAACGATTTTGTAGTTTACTGTAATGCTTCTATCCAAGGTCTCGGTTGTGTGCTAATGCAATGCGAGAAGGTGATTGCTTACGCTTCTCGTCAACTGAAAGTTCACGAGAAAAAACTACACAACACATGACTTAGAATTGGGAGCCGTTATGTTTGCACTCAAGATATGGAGACACTACTTGTACGGTACCAAATGCACCATTTACACCGATCACAAGAGTCTCCAGCACATCTTTGAGCAGAAGGGGCTGAACATGAGACAACGTTGTTGGGTCGATTTGTTGAACGACTATGATTGCGCGATCAAGTATCATCCAGGCAAGGCTAATGTGGTGGCCGATGCCCTTAGTCGTAAGGAAACCCTAAAGCCTCGTCGAGTGCGCGCATTACAAATGACTATCCACTCTGACTTACCAGTGCAAATCAAAGCTACTCAATCTGAGGCTTTGAAGACGGAGAATCTGAAAGTCGAGTCACTGCGAGGCATGGAGAAACAATTAGAGGTCAAACCTGATGGAATTCGCTACTTCATGGACCGAATATGGGTTCCTTTGTATGGAAACCTACGAGAGCTGGTAATGGACGAGGCCCATAAGTCATGATATTCTATTCATCCTGGTTCGGATAAGATGTATCAGGATTTGAAGACTCTATACTGGTGGCCAAATATGAAAGCTGGTATTGCTACTTATGTAAGCAGATGTTTAACCTGTTCTAAGGTTAAGGTGGAATGTCAAAGGCCATCCGGTTTGCTCCAACAACCGGAAATTCCAGTATGGAAGTGGGAACAGATATCAATGGATTTCATCACGAAACTTCCTCGGACGCCCAACGGATGCGATACTATTTGGGTGATTGTAGATCGTTTGACGAAATCCGCACATTTCCTGGCAATCCGGGAAACTGACCGAATGGAAAAATTGACACGTATCTATCTAAGGGAAATAGTCTCTCGGCACGGTGTGCCAATTTCCATTATCTCTGATGGTGACGCTCGATTCACTTCACACTTCTGACAATCTCTACAACGATCATTGGGAACGCGGTTAGATATGAGTACGACATATCATCCACAGACTGACGGTCAGAGTGAGCGTACGATCCAAACTTTGAAAGACATGTTACGCGCTTGTGTGATTGATTTTGGCGGTAGTTGGGAAACTCACTTACCGTTAGTTGAGTTTTCATACAATAATAGCTATCACACATCGATCAAAGCTGCTCCATTTGAGGCACTGTATGGGCGTAAGTGCCGGTCACCTATTTGCTGGGCGGAAGTTGGAGAAAGTCAACTTACCGGTCCTGAACTTGTGCACGAGACGACTGAGAAGATCGTGCAGATCCGTAACCGTATGGCAGCAGCACGTGACCGACAAAAGAGTTATGCCGACAAGCGTCGTAAGCCATTGGAGTTTCAGATTGGTGACAAAATACTGTTGAAAGTGTCACCTTGGAAGGGCGTGATTCGTTTTGGGAAACGTGGAAAACTAAACCCTAGGTACGTGGGACCGTTTGAGATTGTCAAACGGGTTGGCCCCGTAGCCTATCAGTTGAACCTACCTGAAGAACTCAGTGGAGTACATGATGTGTTCCATGTTTCAAACCTGAGGAAATGCCTTACTGACGAGACTCTCGTCATTCCGTTAGACGAGGTACATGTTGACAAACAACTACATTTCATCGAGGAACCAGTGGAAATTATGGACCGAGAGGTCAAGACACTCAAACACAGTCGTATCCCTGTTGTCAAAGTTCGATGGAACTCAAAGTGTGGACCAGAGTTCACCTGGGAACGTGAGGATCAAATGAAACTCAAGTATCCTCATCTTTTCGTTACAGCCTCCTCGTGAACAAATTTCAGGACGAAATTTCCTAAACTAGGGGAGACTGTAACATCTCGTATTTTTTGCGGTAAATAAAAGTTAATTTTACAAACAAAAGAGTTTAACAAGTTAGTGTTAATTCCAATAATTACAATAATAACGTCAATAATAATAATAATAATAATGAAACATAAATAATAAAATGTCAATGGTAATAATAATAATAACTTAGGAATAAAGTCCAGGGGGTTGTTTGTCATTAATGAAACTTAAAAACTTAAGTTTTCTGCATAAAATAACAAAGTTTCAAACCGCAGGGACCAAAAGTGTAACTTTGTTTTTAAAACCCAACCCACCGTCGACTTCCCCCCTTCTCCCTCCGGCCAAATTCCGGCCATTCCTCCGGCGAAGCCAAAACGACCAAATTTAATCAGTTTTAATCGAATTAAACTTTCCCGACAAGACCGCGTGCAAGATTCGAGCATGGTACCCACTTGAAATTGAAAATTAAAAGCTGTTTAGTGGTCGATCCACCACCCGCGATTTCGGCCAACTTTCTCCAACCACGATCGAACTATAACAGTAGAATAATCAAAATAATCGAATGTGGACGATAATATAAGAGTTTCTAATCGATTCCCAAAATTCAATTTCATCTGAAACCATCAATAATACCACATTCGATCACCATCACCTCCGTGGACCTGCAACCGACTCGAACACCACTCTCCGGCCTTTGTAACTAGCAATTTACAGAGGGCTTTGCAACAAGAACATCACACGAATCTTCACACGAAGTTAATTTGATTTCCATAAACGTTTGCACATGAATTGGATTCAAACTCTGTCGCGTTTATTGTTCATCGAGTGTTCATCATCAATCTAACTTCAAATCAGGTAATTAAACACATTGATTTGCTCGATTTTGGATGGGGATCAAAAGCCCATGAATGATTTCATTAACATCTGCGTTTGGATGGTCAATTGGATCGAAACCGATTCTAGGGTTTATGTGATTTGGGTTAACTGGATTAAAGAAGGTTAAAACTAATTGGAACCGTGAACTACCGCGGCTTGATGCCTTGGTTCACTGGTTCTGTGCTTGTTTGCCAACTATGAGGTCACGGGTTCGAGACCCGGCACCCTCATTATTTTTTTTAATATCTTTTTCAGCTTCAAATTAAATACTAAAAATTTTCTAAAAATTATAAAAATCATTTTATAAACTGTGTTTACCTTAAAATTACTTAATTATTTTCTGAAATTTATTCATTAAAAATACCTTCACTTTCTATTAAATATTTGTTATAGTTAGTTTATTTTTATAAAAAGTAGAAATATATTAACTATACAAATTAAGAATATAATAATAGTGTATTTAAACTAAATATATATATGTGTATATATATTCCACTCATGTACTTCACTCGTGTCAAATTATACGAGTAATCAAATTATTAAATATATGTATATAAATATAAAAAAATATATATATATCTTTTGAGCTAGTCGCGTCATACACCCAAACCGACCCGATCCGAACCGACCAAACGTACCTCTTCTCATCGAACGTGTTTATAGACTTAATTACAATTGATTATAGGTGTTTGATCGTTCGTTGTTCGCATTTCTAGAAGTGTTCTGTTCGCTTTACTTTCTAATCAGTTCAAGGTGAGTTTCACGGCCCCTATTTTTACTTTCTTTCTTTTTGGGGTAGAAAACATGCAAACATATTTTATGAATGGTTTTGGTATTATTGATATTGCCTGTTACGTTAGTGCAAACATACAAACAGTCCTGACACTCTCGAACCATTAATAATGTGTAGCGAGGTAATACTGAGTAGTACTACTGGGTCTGACAAACCCCGCCTGGGCTAGTCGTGCTAGCTTGATTGGAGGTCAAACGGGTGCATTATTGACCTAACATTTGTCACTATTTTGCGAGACGTGACGGGGAAACAACAAACATATAGGACACGCAAATAGTCAGCTTCGGTTCGAAACGCTAAGTAACATGATTATAGGCTAGCTACCTATCGATATGCTTTAATTACTATACCATTTCATACAGTTACCAACATTTGAACAGTTGCAAACACTCGGACAGTTACAAACATTCGGACAGTCGAACAGTTACAAACATTCGATCATTTACAAACATTTTTATCTGTGATAAAACCTGTGAACTCACCAACTTTATATTGACACACTTTAGCATGTTTTCTCAGGTCACAGGAACGCTTAAGCTCATGATGCACAATTAAGGATCGCACTCAGGACATGCATTCATCAGATTCATTATCTTGCATTAAATATTGTTTTGATATAGCATTTTCAGACTTTCAGTATTGTTTACATTTCGTTTATTCGCTTCCGCACTGATGTTTAACTTATTTATTGTTTACTCTGATTTAAGTCAAACGTTTATTTTTAAACTCATATAGTGTTGTTTGATATGACCGTGTCTGAGATCCTGGTATGTCACACGCCTAACGGTAAAACCCCGTTTGTGGAAATTGAGGGTGTGACACGAATTGATGTGATAATGCTCGATAAAGCCTCGGCTAACTTGCGATGAACAAGAGTCAAATTCCAATTGTTTGAGTGAAAGATTTACGAATTGCGTTTACAGAAAGTTCAAAGGGATCGAAAGGAGTATTTGCCCCCTGTTATATAGGTTTGATTTGGTCGATTTAGTCTCGAACGGATTTCACCCTTTGATTCGTTTGGTGCGGTTACAATTGGATGATTAACTGGTTGTTAAACCCGAATTAAACCTCACATTTAGTTTTGTAGTGATAAAACGTACGTTTCTAATCAACCAACGGCTCAATTCAACGGATTTCAAGTGTAATTACATGGTGGCTTTCGGTTTCATGTGGTTTCTTAATGAAACCATCATTTCGATCGAGTTAACGCCGGTTACGTATTCGATTAGTGCCCACGTTCGAAGTATTAGCTTTAATTATGTCGAACCAATCTTTTATTGGGTGTTTTGCCCTCGCCGGAGTTCGGCCGGAGGTTGGCCGATCTTGTGGCCGGAAAATCGTGAAAGGAAATGGGGGTGGGGGTTTGGGATTTAAAAAATTACACCTTTGGTCCCTTTAGTTTTGTTTTTATTAGTTTATGCACAAAATTTCATTTAAAGTTTATTAAATTGACAAAACATCCCCCTTAACTTCCTTAATTTGAGTTTAATTCATTTACAACTTATTACTTTATAACTTTTATTAGTATTATTAGTTTATTAGTATTATTAGTATTATTGCTATTATTATTATCCAACATCTTTATTATGCACCATGAAAAAGAATTAAAGACAACAAATAAATGATCATAACAAACCCATAAGTTTCATAAATGACATAATTAGTCCATACAAGAACTTAACAAGGTTAACTTTAATTAACTCAATACAAGATGTTACAGTCTCCCCAACTTAAAAGAATTTCGTCTCGAAATTAAGAATGAATTTGACGAACAAATGCGGGTATCTCTCCTTCATATGATCCTCACGTTCCCAAGTGAACTCAGCTCCACGTTTGTTTTTCCAACGGACTTTGACGATCGGTGTGTAGTTGTTCGGGTCTTCTATAGGGTTTGGTCCATAATCTCAATAGGCTTCTCAACGAAATGCAATGACTCATCTATTTGAATTTTCTCGCGAGGAACATGCAAATTTTCATCAGCCAGGTATTTCCTCAAGTTTGAGACATGGAAGACTGGATGAACCCCGCTAAGTTCAGAAGGTAGTTCCAGTTTGTAAGCTACTTTCCCAATTCTTTTCAGAATCTTGAAAGGTCCTACAAAGCGTGGGGCTAACTTACCCTTCTTCCCGAAACGTACAACCCCCTTCCGTGGAGACACCTTAAGAAGAACCATGTCGTCGACTTGAAACTCCAACGGTTTGCGTCTTTTATCGGCATAACTCTTTTGGCGACTTCTAGCCACCTCAAGGTTATTTTGAATTCTGGAAACTTTGTCGGTCATTTCTTGAATAAGTTCAGGACCAGTGATGAGATTTTCCCCGATGTCAGTCCAACAGATCGGAGAACGACATTTACGACCATACAAAGCCTCGAATGGTGCCATCTTGATACTTGAGTGATAACTATTGTTATACGAAAATTCCGCAAGCGGTAAATGCGTATCCCAATCACCACTAAAATCAAGGACACATAGTCGTAGCAAATTCTTGAGGGTTTGAATTGTTCGTTCGGTTTGACCATTGGTTTGAGGATGGTAAGCCGTACTTAGATCCAATTAAGTACCCAAGAGTTCTTGCATAGACGACCAAAAGTACAAAGTGAAATGATCGTCTAGGTCGGATATGATGTGCAATGGCACGCCATGACGACTTACAATCTCGTCAATGTAGATGCGAGCCAGTCTTGAAACTTTGTATGTGTCTCGTATTGGTATGAAATGTGCCGTTTTGGTCAAACGGTCAACAATCACCCATATACTATCATGATCACGGGGTGTACGGAGTAACTTGGTTATGAAAACCATAGATATATGTGTAACATCACGTAATTTTTGTTAACTTAAAAAAATTTACTTTGTTAAATATTAAAAATAATTGATATTATAATAATAATATGATATTATTATCACTATTACTAATAATAATATTAATATTAATAATAAAATGTTAATGGTAATAATAATAATAATAACAACTTAGAATTAAAGTGCAGGGGGTTGTTTTGTCATTAATGAAACTTAAAAATTTGAAGTTCTAGCATAAAATAATAAAGGCTGAAAGTTGAGGGACCAAATGTGTAACTTTTTAAAAAACCCAGCCCCCCTCCCGTACCCGTCGACTTTCTTCCCCGCCGGCCACATTCCGGCCAACACTCCGGCGAGCCCCAAACACCCAAAAGCAATCGGTTCCAGCTCGATTAAACACTACCGACAACATCGCGTGGATGATTCGAATACTATACCCCACAACAATTGAAAATGTGAGTGCGATTGACAACCAATCCACCCACCTCACTTTCGGCCACTTTCCAGCCTCAATCGAGCGCTAAACAACAATAATAATTCAACTAATACAACCCAAATGATCGTATAACTATCCATAATCCATTCCTGATTTCAATTGCACCTGAGAAACACATCTTCTTCACATTCGATCATCACTTTCACCTTCGACCTGCAACCTATTCGAAGGCCATGTTCCGAACGTTCTAACTTAGAATTGATAGAGGGCTTCTTATTATCGAGGTTATTGGAAGCTTCCTGCAAAGTGAATTCGAGTATCAACATCATTTGCTACTCGAATCATTCACGACCTAGTCGCGGTCTGTTCTTCGTCTAGTTCATCATCCAAACAATCTTAATTCGGGTAATTGAACATACATACATACTCGTTTATACATGAGGATCAAAAGCCCCATGAATTCATTCGTTAACAGAATCGAATTGATGCTCAATTTGATCCAAGAATGATCTAGGGTTTCTTCGATTCGGGGGTATTCGATTGACTTGTGTTTAAAACCACATGGAACCGAGAACTATCGCGGCTGTATACCATAGTTCACGGTTCCCCTAGCACTTGCCAACCTTGAGGTCACGGGTTCAAACCCGTGCACCCTCATTTATTTTTTAAAGCCTTTTTCAGCTTTTAAAAATTACTAAAAAATTCCTAAAAATTATAAAAATCATTTTTATAAACTCTGATTATTTTTAAATCATCAAACTTATTTCTGCAATTTTTCTTAAATTTAAATATTTATAAAACAATAAAACAAAGATTATTTTTTTAGTTATTTCTATAAAAGTGAACTTTTAATAATAATTTAAATTATTAAATTATTATTGGACACTATATTATCTTTAAGTAGGGATTAGTCATAATAATTGTAGAAATTATATAATTTATAATCTCACAAAGTTATTTACAAATATTATTTCTTATAACAATATACCATAACAAATGGTTCAGATTAATATTATTGATATTAATCTATATATTATTCTAATTATTTATAAATAATTATAAAAATCTACTAAATCCTAGCAATATTTATACTTAAACGCATTTCTAAAATATTTACATATATAATTCTTCTAATGGATTAAGAACGTAAATAATTACTTTGTAAAGCATTATTTATCAAAAACCCCATAATTCCATTGAAATCCTAGTTCTCGTTAGAACTTTGACATTATTATTAACGAAAAATTTGTAAATATATACATGTTTAGGTACCTTGTGAAGGAGTTCATTAGAACATCGATCATTATCCTATTTAATCATCTTATATACATACTTATACGCCATGTGAGTTTCACGGCCCCTTTTCATGCTTATATAATTATTTTAATCTTTTTACAAACATGGGGGAAAGTATGCTCACACGTTTTCAATGCTGTACAACATACATACAATTTTCATACTTGGAATTAACGTGTTACTATTTGCAAGCTATATCTTATGCATGAGTTTCTTTGTGGTTATTTACTCACAACTATTTAACTCCGATGTTGGAGCCGACGGACAGATATTGATAGTACTATTGGGTTGACACCCCCACCCTTGACAGATGGTTACTTGTGAGTACCATCACACTGCCAGGAACGGGCTTTGGGTGAATATGTTCCGACAATTGCTGTGTGGTTCGTCATAGGTTTAGTTGTAAAGCTCATGTGATATTACTTGTGATAAACTGTATACACTTATGATCCATAACTCATGCAAAGTAACAAGTTTTCAATTTATGTTTTAACCTGTGAACTCACCAACAATATGTTGACCTTTTGAGCATATCTTTTCAGGTAACAATCATTTAGGATAGCTAGGGATGCTGCCTTAGCGACGACCTTAGGATTGCACTACTTAGACTCATTGGATGTCTGTGACAGTTGCTTGATTTTCATTAATCACTTATGTTCATATGTTTCCCGGGTTGTGGGACTTATACTTATCTGGTTTGTATGACTATGTTTGTTGTGGAATTGACTAACTGCGACACAAGTCTCCATTTGTATCAGGTGACGTCATGACACGTTGACTTTCTTCATTTAATGCATCTCTATTAACTTAACAATGTGTTATGATGATCCCGTTCGTTACATCCTCGTGTTTCCGTTATAAGCGGGGGTGTGACAGATTGGTATCAGAGCCATTGGTTATAGAGAATTAGGCAATACACTTGACCTAGACTATAACCTAGGAACCTTCATATAGAATGCATGCTAGGACTGGCTTGCATTTAATATTACGTGTGTGTTCCTCTATACTTGTTACTTGACTTTATACATGATTCTACGCATATGTGCTTGTTATCTGATCATCCTGAGGAAGACACTATTGCACTTAGTCTTTCTCCATGGGATACCATTATACTAGAATCTTACACTGTATGCGCACTACATCATATCATTAGGTCGAGATACCTAAACAGAAGGGAACCTCGGTGATCACGCGTAGCGTCGATCTCGGATACTAAATCCGACCCTAACATGGTTATGCCTGAAATCCTGAAAGTATGAAGGATAGGCAACTATCATTAAACATATTGTGCTTATATGCTTGGAGTTTACTTGTTACTATATACTATTATTGGAATACAAATGGCTCATGGACATGAGGACATTACATGAACCAGGCTTGATGAGTATTGACAATACTATGATGTTAACTTGGGGTAAGTGGAGCTAGGGTGACCATGCAAGGTAAATTACCATTACGGGTGCACACGTAATTGCAATTTGCACTGCATGAGAAGCCTGGAAAATCTTACCATGAGGTAACAATCAGGAGTATCACAAGTTCTCTATTCTATACCCTATGGTGTGCTAGGATCATAATTCTAGTAAGACTTTGTTAAGGGTAATAAAACATTACTAACACTTGCTATTACTTAAGTGTTGTCCTACTTAGAGCCTTCAGGATATTTCCAATCATGACATTGACCTTATCCTTTATGAGACATTCCTCCACTTAGCATTTTAGTAACTAAGGAACTGATTGGATGCTTAGAATGAAAGTGGACGACAGGAAATGTAGAGGAGTAATGATTACTCTCTACACATACATTACGTTACTTTTTGGAATGATGCTAAGGAAAAATTAGGATGTCGTGTAATTGGTTTAAGCGTCATTCAAGGTATATCGTGGATGTGATGGGAACGTTGCGGGGAACCCTATATATAAGCATCACCGGTATACTAAGAATGTGCTTAAACTGGGCTACGTGATGATCTTGATGGACCGAAGCATGGGTTATTGGAACTTTTATGTGATTATATGTCTTATGTGATTCCTCTTATACTTTGAATCTTATCAATGCATACACAAATCTTAAATCATATTCTAAGGCATTGTGTGCCTAAATCAAATGGTTATAAAAATGAGCTTTGAATCGTTATTCGTGGTTTTCAAATCTCGTCAAAGTCTATGCCTCACCACTGAATACATGCAATGCCTGTTGGACCAAAAGAACCAATGAGCCAAGATCAGGAAAACCTCTAAGTCCCACATGACATCACAACAACTGCTGAAGACCTTCATCAGTAGTTTGACAAAGTCTGAAGAATCAACAGCTGAAGCTCAAAGATCTGAAGTACAACAGCTGAAGATCCCAAAGTGCTGAAGATAAGTACTGAAGTCTGAAGTACTGAAGCATACAAGTACTGAAGACTTCAAGTACTGAAGACAAGTGCTGAAGATCAAAAGCTGAAGAACTGAAGATCAACTACTGATGCACAAAGTCTGAAGACAAAGACTGAAGACATCAGCTGATGACATCTACTGAAGTCATCAGCTGATAAATCATCTGAAGCCCAAGTCTGATGAACAAGTGCTGAAGCTTCAGAGTTTGTCACAACAGCTGAAGAAGTCTTCTTCAGTTGTTGTGATGGTTTTTCTTTCAGTAGTTTTATGTTTTTCCTTTCAGTAGTTTGTACAACAGCTGAAGAGTTTGTTCTTCAGCTGTTATAGTTCAGTAGTTGTAAACGACTGAAGAGGTTGTTCTTCAGTCGTTGTAGATTTTTAGTAGTTTCCTTTTTCAGTACTTGTAATAGGTAGAAAGATTTTGTAAGAAGATGTCAGTTGTTGACATCTTCAGTAGTTTAATGTTCTATCAGTAGTTTGTTAATAATCGGTTGATGTCACTGTCAAGTGACATCAGCATTCGTCGTTTTTCTTCTATAAAAGGACGATGTGCCTATTGTATTCGACGCCGAAACATGTGGAGTTATAGAAAACATCTTTTGCAAAACTTTTCTCTCTCTCTATGTTTGTACTTTTACATGCAAAATCTTTTGTGTTCTTGCTGTAATCGCTAATTACTGTGCTAAATCCGCTGCGAATACAATCTGATTGATCAAACTAGAGGCTGAGATCCTGGTATCAGAGCAGGTTAATCATTGATCAATTTCACTATTGATCATTTGAAACTGCTCTTTTGATCTCTACGTTTGATCGAATTAGCAATTTGCAAGAATTAGCTATAGAGAGTGAGATTCTGCTGTTTCTGGCCGAAAACTTGAGGTTCTCTCGTGGTTTTGAGCTACATTTGTTTTGTTCAAACTTGATTTTGACTAAAAACTGAGATGATGACAACAACGAACGATCCTCACAATACTAGTTCCTCAACCAAGCCTCCGATGCTTGTGAGGAATGAGTATAACATATGGCAATATCGTATGCTTCACCACTTGTCTGTCAACAGTGCTGGTTGTTGGAAGTCAGTGGTGCATGGACCATACAAGCCTATGGTGAGCGTCCCTGAATCAAATGAACAGGTTCCGAAGAAACCTGAACAATATTCGGACGAAGATCTTAAGCTGTTCGAGATTGATGCTAGAGCCCATGGAATTTTAGCCATGGCTATTCCAAATGAGATTTACTCAAGGCTTTTGCATCATGAAACTGCTCATGACCTATGGGTTGCTCTGAAGGAACAATTCAGAGGAACCGATGCGGTCTTAGGGGCTGTTTGATAAAACTGACTGGGTAAGATCTGACTGAGTCAGAAGCTGACCCAGTTAGAAGTTCTGACTGGGTATGCATCTGACTGAAACTTGTTGTTTGATTTGGTATGCGTCTGACCAAATCGACTCACACCACCCCCACCGCAATCCACCAAAACCACCACCAAATCGATTCACCAAATCGATTCACACCACCACCACAGCAATCCACAGCGGACAAGTACCGTAACCATCCTGTCGACACAATTCAAACACAATCGACCACAATCATCACCATCTCCGACCAACCCCCAAATCATCTTCATTAACACAATTGATCGACCGATACCAAACCATCAACAATCATCCCCGGTCACCTGCAAACCAATAACCACCACCATCGAACCGAACAACACCAGCAACCACCACTCCGAACACCATCCCTGTCGATCGATCACTCACCTTCGATCTTCAATTTCGAACCATCTGCAGAAGCATCGACCGAAACATCGGACCTTCAATCAACCACTCCCGACCACCAATCATCAACCTTCAACACCATCAACCGACACCATAGCAACCCACGACCACCGTGAGGGGGAGGTGTCGCGGCGGTGGGGGTGTCGCAGGGGGGATGTGCCCGGTGGGGCTGTACGCGGTGGGGGTGTGCGCAGTGGGGTCTCGCGACAGTGGGGTTGTCTCCGGCGGAGGTGTCGCCGGCGGGGGTGGGTAGCGGGGGTGTTGGCATAGCAATCGATTTTTTGTTGAAGGGGATTGTTTCTCGGACTTTGAGGAGTTTGTGTGGAGAATAGGTCAGCAATCGATTTTTTAAAGACTGGATCCGATTCCAAAGTCTCGGTCAGCCCAGTCAGCTTACAAATCAAACGGGCTGACCCGCTGACCGGGTCAGCCGGTCAGCCCAGTCAGCCCAGTCAGCCCATATCAAACACCCCCTTAGCAAATACTAGGGAAATCCTCGCCCAACAATATGAGACATTCTCTCATAGGAAGGTTGAGACTCTGACTCAGCAGTTTGAGCGGTTTTCTTGTTTGATCTCTGAGTTAAAGATGGTCAAACAAGAGTACTCTAATAGCCAGATGAACAACAGATTCCTCAGATCACTGCCTGAGAGATGGGACACTTATACTATTGTCCTACGCTCCAGTGTAGATCTGGATACTCTATCTGTCACCCAACTTCATGGGAAACTACTCACATTTGAGAGAGAGATAGAGCAAAAGGGGAAGTGGTCTACCTCTGGCAAGCTCACTGATGACTTTGTCCATGGCAATGCTGCCTTGATAAGTCAGGAGTCGGAATATGCTGCATCAGAGAGTTCTTATGATGAGCATATTGATTTCTCTACCAACTCTGAACAAGCTTTTGTTGGTGTTAGTAGTAGTTCAGGAGGTAGCAGTGAAAATCTGTGCTTTCTGATGGAGGACTTGAAGGGCATTCCAGATGATGATCTGGAAGAGATGGATATTTTGAACCAAATGGCAATGATAAATATCAGATCTCAAAAGTTCTACAAGAGAACTAGCAGGAAATTCCCTGGTCTCTCTGGCAAAACTAAAGTTGGTTTTGACAAGAGCAAGTTAAGGTGTCACAAGTGCCAAAGGCTTGGACACGTTGCTAGAGAGTGTAGATCATCTGGATCTAACTCCTCTGCACCCTTTGTGACTTTTCCAAACAATAGCTCACAGCACAGAGGGCAACATTCCTCCTGTTCTGGCCATCCATCATAAGCACAGGCATCACCTGCTTATTTTGTGCCTCAGGGTCATATGCCATACCCATACCCCTGCTACTATATGCCTCAGCCCAGTCAAACTCAAGCACCTTCTACTCAGCCACCACATGCTCTTCCTGAGCCTCAATCTTCCCAATCTCATCATCAAACACAGCCTCAACAACACAGCTTCTTCACCCCAGGAGTTGTTGACTGGAGTAGTCTGCCAGATGATCTATCTGGTCAGGAACAAATACTCCAAGGTGCTGGTCAACATGGTGGCCATAATCCATTTGGAAATCTTGCTCTGATGGCCCTCGAGTCTGTTGAGGGGTCATCATCCAATGCTTCATCGCAGGTATCCTCTGAGGCCAAAGCCAAGCTTTGTTCTGAATCATGCATAGCAGCATTTGCTTCTATTAGAGAAGCAAATGTAGCTTTAATAGATAAAAATCTTGAGCTAGAGCACATCATTTCCAAAAAGAAAACTGAATTTGAGGCTGCACTTAATGAGAAAAATGATGAGATTTACAAGCTTAAATGCCAAATAAAAGATGATAAAGCTAGGGAAGATGTACTTCTAGAGAAGTACAGAGACCTCAAGGAAACTCTTGCAACCACCCAAGTAGAGTGTGATCGATGGGTGCAATCATGCAAGGGTTTTGAAATGCTTCTTAGCAAGCAATCAGCTTCCAATGTGAAGTTTGGCATTGGTTATAATCACACTGCTCCTCCTACAGATTTTACTTCAAGAGCAGAAGTTGAATCTGATGGAGAGAGCAATAACCAATCCTTCTCATCATGTGACCTACTATCTTCTGATTCAGCATCATCAGAGATAGAAGTCAGCATTAACTCCTACCAAAACCAATCAGCTGATGCTACAATAGCTGATGGTTCAAATGCTGACTGTCACATGATCAAAAGGTTAATCAACTCAGGTGTTGTCTCTAGAAGTACTGAAAGTACTGGAGAGCAAGTGATAACATCTGAAGTTCAAACCTCAACTACTGTCAGCACTAAAGAGAAGAAAACTAACAGTAGAAAAGGTTTGAAGACAGCTAAAGAGGATGTCAGGAAAGCAGGCACTACTAGGAAGAAAACTGCTAGTACTGATAGCAAACAGCTAAAGAACAAGTCTTCAGTAGTTTCATCCTCTTCAATTGATGATCAATATAAGATGAAAAAGAATCCATGTGAGATATGTGGCTTGTTTAATCACCTTACTGATGATTGCTGGTACAAAAGGGGTTCCAAACTCAAACAAAAGGAGAAAACTAATGAGGACATAAATAAAATGAAGAATGAGTTTGAGACCAAGTTTGTACTAGCAACATCAAAGCCTGAAATCCCTAAGCCCAAAGCTAAATCTAAAACGAAGGTAGGGGTTGCTCAGGAAACAGCTGAGGTTGCTCAAAAGAAGATGGTGCAACATAGGAATCCATCATCAGCAAGCCCCAATGTGTCTGAAGAGCTGAAAGCTTTATCACAAAGTCAGACACAACTGGTGATGATGGTTCAGCATCTAATGGGAAGAGTCAACCATTTAGATGCTCATGTGTTGAAACCACAGAAAAGGAAGTCCAAGCCAAAGGGTTCCTCTTCTGCACCATCTCCTTCACCTCAGGCTGTCACACATAAAACACCTGTTAGTGTTGCACCTGTTGTTGAGAACAGACCCAAAACCAAACAGGTTTGGGTCTCTAAAACTAACTAACATGTGGTTATGATTGCAGGGTTCTTCAACATGCCAAAGAAGCATCTGGTATGTAGACAGTGGAGGATCCATGCATATGACAGGAAGCAGCTCCCTTCTTAATGACTACTCTCAAGGAAAGAAGGGATTTGTCTCCTTTGGCAATGATGCAAAGGGTTACATCATTGGAAAAGGCTTTGTTTCCAATGGGGAAATAAGGTTTGATGATGTTAACCATGTGTAGAATCTCAAGTACAACCTCTTGAGTGTCAGTCAAATGTGTGATAAAGGCCATGTTGCCCTTTTCACAAGCCAGAACTGTCGGATTCTGTCATCCAAAGTTCTACATTTGATTGACAAGGTGTTAGATGAATACACTCTCATGAAGGCCAACAGGACAGAAGAGTGTATGCCTTAGATCTTTCCAAAAAGATAGATCTAAAAGGCCATCCTTGCCTATTCTCCAAGGCCTCTCCTTAAGAGTCTACTCTATGGCATAGAAGGCTGGGGCATGTTAATTTCAAGAATATGAATCAGCTGATAAGCCATGGTTTAGTAAGAGGATTGCCTTTAAAGGAGTTCAAGTGTGAAGATAACTGCATGCTTGCTTAAAAGGAAAACAACACAAAGTTTCATTCCCTTCAATAGAAGAACCAAAGTCCACTGCCTGCTTGCAGCTCCTGCACATGGATCTCTTTGGTCCTGTCAGAGTGATGAGCATGGCAAAGAAGAAATATGCCTGGTAATTGTGGATGATTATTCCAGGTTTGTATGGACTTTCTTCTTGCACTCCAAGGATGAAGCAGCCAAGACTATCATGAACTTTGTGTTATTTGTAGAAAAGCAGTATTCCCTGCAGGTCAAGTGTGTGAGGAGTGACAATGGAACAGAGTTTAGAAACCACACACTTGATGACTTCTACCTGTCCAAGGGAATTAAAGGCAGTTTAGTATTCCTATAACTCCTGAGCAGAATGGAGTGGTTGAGAGAAAGAACAGGACTCTCATTGAAGCTGCAAGGTCAATGCTAGCTGACTCAGGGCTGCCACTGACCTTTTGGGCTGAAGCTGTCAATATAGCTTGCTATGTACAGAATAGAGCTTTAGTGAATAAGAGGTTGATGAAGACTCCTTATGAAGTTCTTCATCATTTGGCCCCTCTGATTTCATTCTTTAGAGCCTTTGGGTGTCGATGTTTCATTCTCAACACTAGCAACCCACTCCAGAAGTTTGCTAGTAAGGTGGATGCAGGGTATTTTGTTGGTTATTCATCAACTTGCAAAGCATACAGAGTCTTCAACTGTAGGACAAAGACGGTTGAAGAAACTCTGCATGTTAAGTTAATGAATCTCCAAAGGACAAGATTCCACAAAACCCTGTGGAGTTGTTTGATTTGGACATACTGCAATATGTTCCTTATCAACCTCCAGCTGTTGAGCCTGTCAACAGTTCTCCACCTGGTGGTACTGATGATGATGTAGTCAGTACTCACCTCTTCAGGTTTAGTGACAACCTGCCTGAGTCCACTAAACCTGATGCTCCTGTAGCCTCAGCAGCTCCATCCACAACAAACGCTGATGAGATTTCTGCTTGCTCTACTTCATTTGAGCTGCCATCTTCTACATGGTTTAGGAATCTCCATCACCATCTGTTGCTGCTGATGGGTCTACAAACACTTGCACAGATATTATAGTCTATCAAGAGCTGAAGAATCACCCCACATCTCAAATCATTGGTGATATCAATGCTGGAGTTTCAACCAGGAATCAATTGTCCAACTTCTGCTTCTATGCTCTCTTCATCAGTCAGCAAGAGCCAAAGAACTATCATGTTGCTTTAAGAGACAATGGATGGGTGGAAGCTATGCAGCTTGAGCTTCTTCAGTTCAAAAAACAGCAAGTGTGGGAGCTTGTTCCATTACCCCAAGGTAAGTGTGCAATAGGCACCAAATGGGTATTTAGGAACAAAACAGATGAGAAGGGCCAAATAGTTAAGAACAAGGCCAGGCTGGTTGTTCAGGGGTTTGCACAAGAGGAAGGCATCGATTATGATGAGACCTTTGCCCCTGTGGCAAGACTGGAAGCAATCAGACTGTTCTTAGCTTATGCTGCCTTTCACAGTCTTAAGGTCTATCAAATGGATATCAAAAGTGCCTTCTTATATGGTAAAATAAAAGAAGAAGTTTATGTGTGTCAACCACCAGGCTTTGAGGACAATAAACATCCTGATTAGGTGTACAAGCTTGATAAGGCTCTTTATGGGCTAAAGCAAGCTCCTAGAGCTTGGTATGAGACACTATCAACTTTTCTTCTAGAGAATAAGTTCACTAGAGGCACCATTGATAAAACCTTATTCATCAAGACTGTGTGACAACATAAGCTTCTTTTTCAAATTTATGTAGATGACATCATCTTTGCATCCTCTGATCTAAAGTTGTGTGATGAATTTACAATGCTCATGAAGCAAAAGTTTGAAATGAGTGCTATGGGGGAATTACAGTTCTTTCTAGGTTTACAAATCAAACAAAGGGATGATGGAATCTTCATCCATCAGTCCAAATACACAAAGGAGTTGTTGAATAAGTTTGATTTACAAACATGTAAGCCTGTTCTACTCCCATGAGCAGCATCACACAACCAGATGTAGATCAGAAAGGTAAAGCGGTTGATGAAACCCTTTACAGATGTATGATTGGGTCCTTGATGTACCTTACAGCTTCTAGACCAGACATCATGTTTGCAACATGTGCCTGTGCTAGATTTCAGGCTGCACCTAAAGAATCCCATTTGATTCAATCAAAAGGATCTTTAGATATCTGCAAGGTGCCCAATCACTAGGTCTTTGGTATTCAACTGGGCATTCTTGCAAATTAGTTGCTTTCTCTGATAGTGACTATGCAGGATGCAAAGTCACCAGAAAATCCACTTCTGGTGGTTGCCAATTCCTAGGCAATTGTTTAGTTTCTTGGCAGAGTAAGAAACAAACATCAATTGCTACATCCACTGCTGAAGCTGAGTACATTGCTGCTGCAAGTTGTACATCTCAGATACTCTGGCTTCAGAACCAACTCTTGGATTATGGCATTACAGAGACTAAGACTCCATTATTAATGGATACTGCTTCAGCTCTTTGCATTGTTAAAAATCCAGTCCAGCACTTAGGACCAAACATATAGAGATCAGACATCATTTTATTCGGGATTGCTATGAAAAAGGTCTGATTGATCCTAAGTTTGTGCCTAGTGCTGATGAGCTTGCAGACATATTTACTAAGCCTTTAGATAGTGCTACATTCCAGAATTTGGTGCTAAGGCTTGGTATGCTGCAACTAGAATAATTTGACCAATGCTGATGCTCTCAGTTCACAAGTACTGATGAGCATTAGTATGCAAAGGTCAAATATAAGTACTGATGAGTAATTTAGACTTCAGCATTTTCACAACTATTGAAGACTAAATACTTCAAAGTACTGATGTACATTATTTGTTGAAAACAACTGATGTAGTGAGGTGGATTACAACTACTGATGTATAATTTTCAAACAAATAAATACTGAAGAACAAATCTTGTTCACAAGTACTAAAGTGTAATCTTACACACAAGTACTGAAGACAAATTTGTTTACCAGCTCTGAAGAGCATTTCATCAGCACTTGTGAACATCTGATCACAAGAGCTGAAGGCATAAATATTCACAAGAGCTGAAGGGTCAATGAAACATCTGAAAGTCATTCAAAGAGCGATGAGTAAATGTGGAGGTCAGCATGAAACAACTGAATTGACGGAAACAGCTGATGAGTAAATTTACTCTTCAGCTGATGCACACAGCTGTTGTTTCATAAGTAGTTTCATAACTACTGATGACTAACACCAAGTCCTCGGTTGTTTACAACAACTGAAGCAATACCATGTCTTCAGTAGTTCACAACTACTGATTTAAGTAGTTTACAACTACTGAATGCTAACACCAAGTCTTCAGTTGTTACAACGTCTGAACATGAAAACCATGTCTTCAGTAGTTTATAGCTACTGAAGACTAACAACAAGTCTTCAGCTGTTTACAACATCTGAAGGACAAAACCAAGGTCTCAGTAGTTTCAACTACTGAAGACTCACACCAAGTCCTCAGATGTTACAACCAATGAAGGTTAAAACCACATCATCAGTACTTTCAACAACTGATGACCAAAACCTTCAGTAGTTTTCTTTCAGCCTTTGCCATACCCTATAAATACCCAACCTTCAGAGCTTTTAATTCTCACTTGACCTAACTTTTCAAAAACCTCTGAACTTCCCATACACCATTAATGGTGGCCATGCAACTCAAACCTCGACACAACTGTGTCGCACATCTCACTAAATCGCCATTTTGGGCCAAATTCCACAATGCCGTTGATCTCATGTACGAATCTCCATACCAAACGGCTTTTCTTCTAAACCCCACCATTTACACCGACTCCCTATCGGAGTTCTTGACCAACATCACCGTCCAAACCGGAGAGAATGATGGCGAGGTCTCTCTCCGGTCCTCCGTAAATAACCACCCAGTGGTTATCACTCCAGCTACTATTCGACAAACCCTAAAGCTGGAGGATGCCACCTTCCCAACCTCTTAGCCCAAAGGCGCCCTCGATCTATCTTTCACCGCCAATGACTATCAGGGCGACCTCTCTGCCTCCACCTTGTTGAAGAAACACTTCCCAGATCCTCAACGTCTTATATTCCATATGGTGAATGTGTGTCTGGCTCCAAAAACATCTTCATGGGACCAGATGTCCACAAGGTGGCAACAGGTATTGTATTCCATCCTTGAAAAACAACCCTTGAACTTTACTGAAATCATATTTTTGGAAATCAAGGATATGGCCACAAAACCCATTTCTAACCGTTGGATCTTGTATCCTCGGTTCATAATGGCCATCATCGAGAGCCAGCTTAGTGCTGAGGGACTTGTTGGCACTGGGGTCCCTGCCATGGCTGTTCTAGCTGAGGTATACTCCAGGCACAACACCGACCAATCACTCAAACAGGCTGCCAAGCTGCGAAAACCCACGCAGCTGGAACCCACAGCCTCCACCTCCAAATCCAAAGTCCCCACCAAGCCAAAACCAAAAAGAAGCCAACAAAGGCTACTCAGGGAAATGAGTCCCCTGAGGATGCCCCTGCAACACAAAGGCAGGAAGTGGCTGCTGGTCAGATTCTCCCAGCAGTCACCACGACTCCACCCACCACAACCGCACAGGTTTCCTCTCAACAGGAGCCTGATGCAACCATTTCTGGGGCAGCCACAAATCTAGAATCTGTCTCACTTGAGAAGATTGCCATTGAAACGCACATTCCTCCCCATGTGCAATCTGCTTCAAGCCCATCACCCACTGAAACGCCCCACAAAGCCCTACTCTCATAATCGCCAAAGTGTTGACTCACCTGAACACTCCACCCTCTCCCCAGAAACTAATTACAACTGGGGAAACTCCAACCGAAGAGAGGGTGGACACAAGTGTTGGTGAGAGCCCACAACACAGAGAATCACATGTCCAATCTCCTAGTGTGGCTAGGGAGATAGGATATTCTGGTGAGGCTGCCACTTCCTCTACATCAACATCTGAGCAGGGAGAAGCTGGTAACATCAATAAGACCTCACCAGAGGCAACTACCGATGATGGATACAATCTGGAGGCTGGAAGTCCCCAGTACCAATACCAAGGGGCACATACAACTACTGAGCCACACTCAGTGCATGTATATCCTGACATTGTCAGGAGGTCAGGTGATTCAGTTCACACTGATGATGACCTGAGCTTCTTCTTTGATGTAGTCGCTCAAAACACTATCCTAGAGGATGAGGTAAGCAGACTCAAAGAGCTGCTTGCCAAAATATCTCAGGATAGAAGTCCATCTGCCACCATTGACCCACAGATGGCACCTTCACCCGAAGGTCTCAATACACTCAACCACTCCCACAAACTCAGCCACCTGCCTCTGCTTCTGGCACTAGTTCTCAGGAACAGAGCCCTCCTGTGCAGCTAGTTGCTATCTTCCAGAAATCCCTGCCTCTCATCACACCTCTAATCACAGAAGTTGTGATGAAAACCATTGATGAGAGGCTTCCCACACATATACAAGCCATGGTGGAGGTTGTTGTAGCCAAGGAGCTTGCTGATAGTCAAACCCCAACCAATGCACCTAAAAAGGGGGAGACATCAGTGCAAGCTAAGAGGAAGAGGGTGGAGGAAGAGAAAGAGGTGAGGAAAGAGGTGGAAAAAGAGAGGGTGTTGGTAGAGGAGACTGGTAGGGTGAAGGGGAAGGAGAAGGTGAGGGAGGAGAGAGCTGAAATAGAAGTGGCTGAAATCCAAAAGGATTTCAGTGTCACTTATCAAAAGAAGAGAGGAGAGAAGGAGGGAGAGAAGGGTGATCCTGATCTAGCAGCCCTTGTCAAGGAGGCTGATGCTGAACAAAGTAGATCAATGGACTCTGTCATTGATCAGCTATTCAGGCAAGGCTTTGACATGGACACTGCCTTGCTGATCAGGAGATTAGGAAGATGGAGACAAGGGAGATAGAACACCGATGGTCTACTTATAGCCAAGAGGATAAAAAGAGACTCGAGGCTATGAGTAGATTCATTTCGAAGTATCTAGGGAGGCCAGTCCTTGATGTCAAGGCATGGACCAGGGACAAATCTTGGCTATAGCCACCAAGATCTGTTCGGCTGGTGATTTCATAAAAGGGCTGGTCGCTGAAGCCCTTTCTGAAGCCGGTGCTGGGAACGGACCCTGCTAGTAAAAAAACCAAACCTACCCTTATCTCTAGGTTACTAGCAAGGCCTGCCAACATTCCCACACCAACGACCCAAACACAACCCACAAAACCAACCCCTTCACCATCAAAACCCACAGCCAATGATCCACCCTTGCAGAAGAAGAGAAGGGTGTTGAGGCTGCAAGAAGAAGAAGAAGAGAGAGGATGAGGAGGATAGACTGCCTCTTTCTACAGTCATCCCTCTACCTAAAGCCAAACCTAAAACCATCACTCCTACCTCACAGATGGATGCTGTGAGGGTTAAGTTAGAAGAGGAGGAGCAGTAGAGATTACATGATGAAGAAATGCTGAAAAGCATAGACAAAGCCTATGCTGCCACCTCTTCTATACTTAACATGAAGAAGGAAGCTCTGAGACTCTTCACTCTTAAGCAAACCTTTCAATATGATAAAGATAGAGTGAGGACTTGGCCTGATCCCAGGGTGGCTCATAGGATAATTAAGAAAGACATTCATGTGAGATACAAGAGCCAACTTAAGAAGATTGTAGATGAAGTGATCTCAGTGGCTCTTGTAATAACACCCTGGGAAATTGTGGAAGAGTTTGAGAAGGCCTATAGAGCTAACCAATCACCCCACATGATGTTGGAGAATAGGGTGGTTAGGAAAGGGTTAGTCTATAAGAGGCTTGAGAACTTCCACAAAGATGAGCTCAACTTGTTGCTAGAAGGCATACACCCAGATGAATTCGCCTATAGACAAGTTACAACAGTTGAGCTCAAGAATGGCAAACAGGCCAAGTTTGTCTCAGAGCTGTACGGCCGTGAAGGACTATTCGAAGGTGAGGCTGAAGACCTAACCAAAGAAGAACAAATGACATTTCTTCAAGCCTACACCAGAGAATCCTACCGGCTCGTACATGGGAGGTAGGTCTCATGGATGGGACAACAGCTCTGTGTGCAATTCCCCAAAACAGAGCTCCCATCCATACTTAGCCAAACAAATATCAGAGACCTCCTCCCAGGCCAGTGCTTATCAGGGTCAACTTCTGATCTGATCCAGAAGGAAATAGACTAACTTTATACCAACAATAAGTGGGACAATAAATAACTTAGAGGTTTTGGCTGCATTGGTTCAGGGGGAGTTTGTTGGACCAAAAGAACCAATGAGCCAAGATCAGGAAAACCTCTAAGTCCCACATGATATCACAACAACTGCTGAAGACCTTCATCAGCAGTTTGACAAAGTCTGAAGAATCAACAGCTGAAGATCAAAGATCTGAAGTACAACAGCTGAAGATCCCAAAGTGCTGAAGATAAGTACTGAAGTCTAAAGTACTGAAGCATACAAGTACTGAAGACTTCAAGTACTGAAGACAAGTGCTGAAGATCAAAAGCTGAAGAACTGAAGATCAACTACTGATGCACAAAGTCTGAAGACAAAGACTGAAGACATCAGCTGATGACATCTACTGAAGTCATCAGCTGATAAATCATCTGAAGCCCAAGTCTGATGAACAAGTGCTGAAGCTTCAGAGTTTGTCACAACAGCTGAAGAAGTCTTCTTCAGTTGTTGTGATGGTTTTTCTTTCAGTAGTTTTATGTTTTTCCTTTCAGTAGTTTGTATAACAGCTGAAGAGTTTGTTCTTCAGCTGTTATAGTTTAGTAGTTGTAAACGACTGAAGAGGTTGTTCTTCAGTCGTTGTAGATTTCAGTAGTTTCCTTTTTCAGTACTTGTAATAGGTAGAAAGATTTTGTAAGAAGATGTCAGCTGTTGACATCTTTAGTAGTTTAATGTTCTATCAGTAGTTTGTTAATAATCGGTTGATGTCACTGTCAAGTGACATCAGCATTCGTCCTTTTTCTTCTATAAAAGGACGATGTGCCTATTGTATTCGGCGCCGAAACGTGTGGAGTTATAGAAAACACTTTTGCAGAACTTTTCTCTCTCTCTATGTTTGTACTTTTACATGCAAAATCTTTTGTGTTCTTGCTGTAATCGCTAATTACTGTGCTAAATCCGCCGCGATACAATCTGATTGATCAAACTAGAGGCTGAGATCCTATTAATGCTAGAAGAGTGGGATGCCTGTGTGACACCCTACACATATCCCACATCGGCAGTGGACAGGAGAGATTCCTGGTTCATAAGGAATGTCTGGCCTCTAATATCAACAACGCGTTTTAGGCGTATTGGCTGTGGATGAGAGGAGAACTCCATAGTTAAGCGTGCTCAGGTGGAAGCAATCCAGGGATGGGTGACCTCCCTGGGAAGTTTTCACCCGGGCAACCAAAAGCAAATCCGTGAGCTCCTCATAGGCGAAGCGGACAATATTATTGGTATGAGAGGCCGGGTGTTACAGAATGGTATCAGAGCCACTCCTGTACCGTTCGGGGTGTGGGACATACCTCACCAAGGATGGTGACTTCTCGGCTCATCGAGGACGATGAGTCCAAACAGGGGTGCTTGTGACACCCTACACATATCCCATCGGCCGTGGACAGGAGAGATTCCTGGTTCATAAGGAATGTCTGGCCTCTAATATCAACAACGTGTTTTGGGCGTATTGGTTGTGGATGAGAGGAGAACTCCATAGTTAAGTGTTCTCAGGTGGAAGCAATCCAGGGATGGGTGACCTCCCTGGGAAGTTTTCACCCGGGCAACCAAAAGCAAATCCGTGAGCTCCTCGTGGGCGAAGCGGACAATATTGTTAGTATGCGAGGCGGGTGTTACAGCCTGTATCTCGAGGTGTTCTGTCTAGGCAAGGTACTCATATAAATCCAAATCAACCGATGGATCCGTTTACCTTACCTGGGAACCCTCAGGATGAGTATCTGCTTATAGGTACGTATGTGTTCAACAAAGTTATGTTTGACTTAATACTTTGATTAGTCAACGTACTCGCTTTTATTTACGAATCAAACGATTACACTTGGAACATCTCATTGTTATTATGCCAAATTCCCGATTGTCATGTTGTATAGCTTATATTACCCAATTCTTATAAAATATCTTAAAGATATTTCAGAATGTCTTCTCGTCAAATCCGTTCACGGTCTAGCAACTTCGGCCGCAAGATTTCTACCCTTGTAGCCGGGAGGTTGCTGCAGTCATACCAACTCTCCTGACTCATTTGAATCAAAGTTTTGATTCTATGAACCAAAAATTTGTGTGACACATAGACACCTGTATTCTGGATTTCCTGGCAAAAGGCCTTCAGGCTAAGGCAAGCATATCGTATAAATCTCATTGCGAGACCAGTGATGCTTACCTGAGGATTTCTGGGATGGATAATAAACTATGGTCCACATACACAAGTCTCTGAGGCAAATGGGTCAATTTACCTTGACTTGTCAATGATTCCAAATGGTGATGCATTACCAATGGAACCATCCTCCTTGCATCTTGAAAATCCTTGAATCCTTGAACTGGTGTATCACTAAAGTTTAAATATCTTCTCATTCTTACCTAAATAATGTTCCTGTTAATATTGAACCCATCCTACATTTCAAATCTTACGTTTAAACGCTCAACGTGTAACGTGTAACGGTATGGAACTCAGCATTTCATGTAACTATCTTCATAACTTGACCAACGTGAACATGGATTTTAATATACCCAAAATTATTAGGAATCTAAACCGTATGGTCTTCAAAACTTTAAACCGTTACTTATGGTTCTTAAGTTTTCTTAAGGAGGTGTCTCAAACTAAGAACAGACAATGCTGTAGATGGAATTCCTACATCTCGGGATACTTTGTCTAGGCAAAGTGTAAATGGTGATTTGATTTGATCATTGAATCCATTTACTTGACTCGAAACCCTTGAGATGAGTGATCACTTATAAGTACGTGTGTCTTTAATAAGGCTATGGTTAACCTCATATCCTGAGAAGTCCATGTATTCCCTTCTATTATGAGTCAATGTTCACATCTCATTATGATATCGAATCATTCTTGTCCTTGATTTCGTCTTCCTGATTAAATTATTCAAGATTTGAACACCATCATAACAAATTCTGCTATCTCGAACTTTGATCTTAATCTTGTAAGCATGATTTTTCCTTTGTCACACTGATGTAACTTGAAATTTTCCAAATTTCTAATTGATATTAATTTCCTTTCGTCGTAAAGTCAAACTTCATACCGCTTGCATCGTGGGAGATGCAAGAGTTTGTAAATCAACCTATGACTAAGAACACTCGTACCTCCTAAACAATTCTAACTCATCAAACAGGGATGATTCCCTTACTTTGGTGAATCTCTATTCGTTTTGATAAATGGTTTCCAATTGTGTGTTTTATGAAATTTCATCCTCGGGATTAGGGTGATTTCCTTATCTCGAGGACTGACTTCAATTATTCTCTTTGGAACTTGCATTTCACAAATAACATGATCTCACCAAAATAGGAATGAAACCCGTACTTTGGTGACAAATATCAATCTTCGATTGTTTTCTTGTTATTATGAAGCTCAACCATCAAGTTAGGAGTGAAAACCATACCTTGAAGACTATTCTTATTTCTTGACCTTCAACTTATCAAGGTTGTAATCAAGTGATGAGAAGCATGTAGTAACTTGAAGGGTGAATCAATGTTGGTGATTCGACCTATCTAGCCAAAGCATGATCTCTGAACCTTAAAGGAGACCCGATCGTATTAGGTTGATTTTGATTCCAAGCTTGGAGAACTTAAATTCTTAAATCGATTTCTCTCCCTTTATCCTCATGTTTTGATTTGATCTAGCTATATGGAACCATTTATTCCTTATCATCGACTTTCATTTTGAGTTATCATCAAAACTTGATTGCGCGATGGTAGCCTTCCTAAACAATCTCTCTGCTAAAGATATTATCAACTTATGCTCATGACTTTCTAGTCATGCAAATGTTCGCAGCTGTGCTTATGGTTTGTTGAACTGCGTATGTAAACTTACTTAGATATTACTACCTTGCAAAACATGTTTACAAATACCTCTCCTATTGTTCGCGTCACTTCTTGAATCGCTTTTGAATCCTTAACCTTGAAAATCATTAAAATTCTATCTTGGATTTGAACAACAAGACTCGTTATTATCCTCATTGCGATGTGGATATAAAGGTTCAGAAAATTTCATAACTTATAGTCATGGGTTTGGCATAAAGGAAAAGACGTAACTTGGCATGTGCCCAAGTGTCCTACCTTTACATATGACAAAACCATGTTCCCGTAAAATCTCCTGTTTAACTTTTTATTCACTAAATGCTTCTTATTTTAAAGGTCATAATGACAATTGGTGCATTATATACCGATTGACTAATCTCATATGGACTCATATGGAATAACGGGTCGAGAAATTGACCTGTATCTGTTTCAAATATTCGTATACTGTGGTATGACGTTAAAACATCGATCGTTATTTTAAACGATTGATTCATTTTCAGATTTTAATATTATTCTTAACCATCATCGTGAACTCATTCCAAGATCTTCACATAGCGTATTATTCTTAGACCGATGGTTGGTCAAAGGAGAAATACATATTCACAAGATATGCGTTAAGGTCGTTTCATATGGTGACGTATGGGATTCTTAAATTCTGACGGATAACCTTCTTATCATTGTTGGTCTTATCTTGATTTCTAGACATCACCTTACCACGAAATTATATTCTGGAAGTTGTGATTATAAGTTTAACATACCATGGTAACTCGTCATCATTTCTAATGTTTCCTCTCAAAAACGATAGTATCTGGATTATCGTTGATCGATTGATTAAGTCGGCTCATTTCATACCAATTCGTAAGGAGTTCCGAGTCGAGAAATTGGCTCGTATTTACATCAATGAAATAGTCAGTCGGCATGGGTACCTTTAGATATTATCTCTAATCGCAATGGTCGATTCATCTCTCGTTTCTGGAAAAGTCTCCAATCAGCTCTCGGAACTCAATTGAATCTTAGCACAGCCTATCACCCGCAAACCGACGGTCAGACTGAAAGAATGATACAAACCCTCGAGGATATGCTCCGGGATTGTGTCATTGATTTCAGTGGATCGTGGGATTCTCATCTTCCGTTGATCGAATTATCTTACAATAACAGTTACCATACCAGCATCCAGATGGCACCATTTGAGGCCTTGTATGGCCGAAAGTGTCGATCTCCCATCTGTTGGTCTGAAGTTGGCGAATCACAGATTACTGGTCCGGAATTGATACAAGAAACAACCGACAAAATTCATAAGATCAGTGATAACTTGATCGCTGCTAGAAATCGTCAAAAGCATTATGCTGACAAAGGACGAAGACCCATGGAATACAATGTCGGTGATCTCGTACTTCTTAAGGTATCACCTTGGAAGGGAGTGATTCGTTTTGGAAAGAAATGGAAGCTAGCACCTCGTTACGTGGGTCCATTCAAAGTGCTCGAGCGAATTGGGAAAGTGGCCTCAGCACTGTGCATCCGACGTTTCATGTTTCAAACCTCAAGAAATGCCTCGCCGGTGAAAATCTCCATATTCCACTCGACGAAGTCCAGATTGATGAATCTATGCACTTTATTGAGAAACCTGTAGAAATTATGGATCGGGAAATCAAACAACTCAAGCATAGCCGGATACCCATTGTCAAAATCCACTGGGAATCTAAACGTGGCCCAGAGTTCACCTAGGAACGTGAGGACCAAATGAAATCCAAGTACCCTCATCTTTTCGTTTCAGCCTCCTCGTGAACAAATTTCGGGGCGAAATTTCCTAAAGCAGGGGAGACTATAACATCTCGTAATTTTCGTTAACTTAAAAAAAATTTACTTTGTTAAATCTTAAAAATAATTGATATTATAATAATAATGATATTATTATCACTATTATTAATAATAATATAATATTAAAAATAAAAATGTAAATGGTAATAATAATAATAATAATAATAATAATAATAACTTAGAATTAAAGTGCAGGGGTTGTTTTGTCATTAATGAAACTTAAAATTTAAAGTTCTAGCATAAAATAATAAAGGCTGAAAGTTGAGGGACCAAATGTGTAACTTTTTAAAAAACCAGCCCTCCGCCCGTACCCGTCGACTTTCTTGCCCGCGGCCACATTCCGGCCAACACTCCGCGAGCCCCTAACACCCAAAAGTAATTGGTTCCAGCTCGATTAAACACTACCGACAACATCGCGTGGATGATTCGAACACTATACCCCACAACAATTGAAAATGTGAGTGCGATTGACAACCAAATCCACCCACCTCACTTTCGGCCACTTTCCAGCCTCAATCGAGCACTAAACAACAATAATAATTCACTAATACAACCTAAACGATCGTATAACTATCCATAATCCATTCCTGATTTCAATTGCACCTGAGAAACACATCTTCTTCACATTCGATCATCACTTTCACCTTCGACCTGCAACCTATTCGAAGGCCTTGTTCCGAACGTTCTACTTTAGAATTGATAGAGTGCTTCTTATTATCGATGTTATTGGAAGCTTCCTGCAAAGTGAATTCGAGTATCAACATCATTTGCTACCCGAATCATTCACGACCTAGTCGCGGTCTGTTCTTCGTCTAGTTCATCATCCAAACAATCTTAATTCGGGTAATTGAACATACATACTCGTTTATACATGGGGATCAAAAGCCCCATGAATTCATTCGTTAACAGAATCGAATTGATGCTCAATTTGATCTAAGAATGATCTAGGGTTTCTTCGATTCGGGGGTATTCGATTGACTTGTGTTTAAAACCACATGGAACCAAGAACTATCGCGGCTGTATGCCATAGTTCACCGGTTCCCCGAGCACTTGCCAACCTTGAGGTCACGGCTTCGAACCCATGCACCCTCATTTATTTTTTTAAAGCCTTTTTCAGCTTTTAAAAATTACTAAAAAATTCCTAAAAATTATAAAAATCATTTTATAAACTCTGGTTATTTTTAAATCATCAAACTTATTTCTGCATTTTTCTTTAAATTTAAATATTATAAAATAATAAAACAAAGATTATTTTTCAGTTATTTCTATAAAAGTGAACTTTTAATAATAATTAAATTATTAAATTATTATTGGACACCATATTATCTTTAATTAGGGATTAGTCATATAATTGTAGAAATTATATAATTTATAATCTCACAAAGTTATTTACAAATATTATTTCTTATAACAATATACCATAACAAATGGTTTAGATTAATATTATTGATATTAATCTATATATTAGTCTAATTATTTGTAAATAATTATAAAAATTTAGTAAATCTTAGCAATATTTATACTTAAACGCATTTCTAAAATATTTACATATATAATTCTTCTAATCGATTAAGAACGTAAATAATTACTTTGTAAAGCATTATTTATCAAAAACCCCATAATTCCATTGAAACCCTAGTTCTCGTTAGAACATTGACATTATTATTAACGTAAAATTTGTAATATATACATGTTTAGGTACCTTGTGATGGAGTTCATTGGAACATCGATCATTATCCTATTTAATCATCTTATATACATACTTATACGCCATGTGAGTTTCACGGCCCCCTTTTCATGCTTATACAATTGTTTCAATCTTTTACAAACATAGGGGAAAAGTATGCTCATACGTTTCAATGCTGTACAACATACATACAATTTTCATACTTGGAATTAACGTGTTACTATTTGCAAGCTATATCTTATACATGAGTTTCTTTGTGGTTCTTTACTCACAACTATTTAACTCCGGTGTTGGAGCCGACGGACAGATATTAATAGTACTATTGGGTTGACACCCCCACCCTTGACAGATGGTTACTTATGAGTACCATCACACTGCCAGGAACGGGCCTTGGGTGAATATGTTTTGACAATTGCTGTGTGGTTCGTCATAGGTTTAGTTGTGATGCTCATGTGATATTACTTGTGATAAACTGTATACACTTATGATCTATAACTCATGCATAGCAACAAGTTTTCAATTTATGTTTAAACTTGTGAACTCACCAACAATATGTTGACCTTTTGAGCATATCTTTTCAGGTAACAATCATTGAGGATAGCTAGGGATGCTGCCTTAGCGACGATCTTAGGATTGTACTACTTAGACTCATTAGATGTCTGTGACAGTTGCTTGATTTTCATTAATCACTTATGTTCATTTGTTTCCCGGGTTGTGGGACTTATACTTATCTGGTTTGTATGACTATGTTTGTCATGGAATTGACTAATTGCGACACAAGTCTCCATTTGTGTCGGGTGACGTCATGACACGTTGACTTTCTTCATTTAATGCATCTTTATTAACTTAACAATGTATTATGACGATCCCGTCCGTTACATCCTCGTGTTTCCGCTATAAGCGGGGGTGTGACAATATGTTTCCATTTCCACATAGGGATTTCGGGTTGTTCAAGTAAACCACTTGGTCGTTGATGCTCGGCTTTGACTCTTGCACATGTGAGACACTTGGAAACATAAAACGTGATATCTTTCTTCATTCCAGGCCACCAATATTGACCACGCAGGTCCATGTACATTTTATCGGAGCCAGGATGAATGGAATATCGAGTTTGATGAGCTTCGTTCATAATGAAGTGCCGAAGTTTATCATGATTCAGAATCCAAAGTCGATTCAAGAAGTACCACATGCCGTTTGGTTTTGTTTCTAGTTGCGACCGAACATTAGACATCAAATCTTCATCCTTCCCTCGTCGGTTAATGCAGCTTGTTAAGCCTCGCGAACGCATAACTCGAGGTCACTATCGATCCTTATGTTTTGAAGCATGATAGTAGCCTCGTTGACATCCACACGAATCTCGATATCAAATTCTACTAGCGTATCAAACCATGCCTTCGATCTCAGATTTCTTGGAGCGAGACAGTCTTGTTGTGGACCTTGCGACTTAGCGCGTCGGCTACAACATTCGCCTTTCCAGGATGGTAGCGAATGTCACAATCGTAGTCATTGATCAACTCGGTCCAACGTCTTTGTCTCATGTTGAGATCCTTTTGGTTGATCACGTGTTGGAGACTCTTATGATCGGTGTAGACTATGCATTGCGTCCCATAACGATAGTGTCGCCAGATCTTCAAAGCGAAAACCATGGCACTAAGTTCAAGATCATGAGTTGTGTAGTTCACTTCATGAACCTTCAATTGCCTCGACGCGTATGCTATGACTTTGCCTCGTTGCATGAGAACACAACCAAGACCTTGATTAGAGGCATCACAGTACATGGTAAAGTCATCGTTTCCATCGGGGAGTGTTAGAATAGGAGCATTACACAACTTGCGTTTTAATGTCTCGAAAGCCTCCTCTTGTGCGGATCCCTATTCAAAAAGTCGGTTCTTTTGGGTTAACGCCGTTAATGGTTTAGCAATCTTCGAAAAATTTGCTATGAACATACGGTAATATCCCGCTAAGCCCAGAAAAGGACAAACTTCAGTTGGGGTTGTGGGAACACACCAATTCTTCACGGCTTCAATTTTAGCAGGATCGACGTGAATTCCTTGGCTATGATGGTTTCATTAAAAAACCACATGAAACCGAGAGGCACCATGTAATTACACTTGAAATCCGTTGAATTAAGCCGTTGGTTGATTAGAAACGTACGTTTAATCACTACAAAACTAAATGTGAGGTTTAATTCGATCGAACCAATCGTTTATTGGGCGTTTTGCCTTCGCCGAGCTCGACCGGAGGTTGGCCGGATCTGTGGCCGGAAAATCGTGAAAGGAAATGGGGGTGGGGGTTTGGGATTTAAAAAATTACACATTTAGTCCCTTCAGTTTTGTTTTTATTAGTTATGCACAAATTTTCATTTAAAATTTATTAAATTGATAAAACATCCCCCTTAACTTCCTTAATTTGAGTTTTAATTCATTTACAACTTATTACTTTACAACTTTTATTAGTTATTCTTTCTATTATTATTATTATGTTCATTAATATTATTTGTAATATTATTAGTATTATTGCTATTATTATTATCCAACATCTTTATTATGCACCTTGAAAAAGAATTAAAGACAACAAATAAATGAGCATAACAAACCCATAAGTTTCATAAATGACATAATTAGTCCATACAAGAACTTAACAAGGTTAACTTTAATTAACTAAAAATATAAGATATTACATATATATACATACATACATACATATATATGTACATATATACACATATATACATAGGGGGGGGGGGGGTAAAATGAAAACCACTCTTATAATTCAAAATCATAAAAACCACTTTTAACTAATCATAACTTTTTATTTTAAATTGCTAATATCTTATTAAAGGTAATTTTGATACCTATTTAATTTTAATAATTACTTTAATATCTTGATTTCTTTCCTTTAATAAATATCTAAACCCTAGTTATCTCAAATCAAATTACATCATACGTGTAGAGGTGATGAACATCATAAAAATCCGATTGACGTCATCACACATACACCATCCATAGTACTGTCGTCGCCATACATGACAATTACGTCACACATATGAGAACACTCTTACAAGCTTTAATATTATAGTTGTTTCAAATAGGGATCTGGGTTTCAAGAATTAATATAGAAATAAAATTTGGGTTTGATTTGAATGTTCAAATTAAAAAAAGGTGAATGATTTGATGAAGAAAACAATTTGAATATGTATACGTACCTAGCATCAATTTTCCACTACTGCTCCAACTTGTTCATTTAAAGAAAAGGAAGATGATTTGAAGACGTATATGTATCTTGAATTTGAGTACGTATATGTAACTTGCCACCTTGATTTTTATAGATTTAGGGGCTGTTGATTTTGGCTGACCCGGCTGACCCGCTGACTCGGTCAGCCGGTCAGCGTGTTTGATATGGCTTTGTTGTGTTCTGACCGGGTCCGTGGGTGCTGACCCAGACCTTAAATTTCAACATGCTAAACTAGAAAAAGGGGCGTTGCCCCTCGCTTCGCCAACCCCCAGCCGGAAAAAGGGGCGCTGCCCCCGCTATCTCCTTCGTGTCTCTCTTCTTAGCCCTAATTATGGTTGTTGTGTGCTGTTTATTCTCGCTATTACCCTTCCGATTTCTCAAATTCCTGCAATCCGATAACAGAAAGAGGGCTAATCGTGCGTGTGTGAATTGTAAGGGGTTTGTTGGAGGTTGTGATTCGATGGCTGTTACGGCGATGACGACGGAGACGAAGACGACGAGGGTGATGAACGGTGACGGCGGAGGGCAGGTGGCGGTGGTGGAAAGGGAGCGGTAGCAGGTGATTGATGCGTCGATGATAGAGCAATTGGTGTCAGAAATTACTACACATGCTTTGAGTTACTTAGATTATCCTAGTCTTTGTAGGCTGTAGATGACTAATTCTTCAAGGAGGAGGCTGCTAATGATTATGATGCTTGGAAGGCTTTTATCATAAGGTTGTGGTTCTTATAAAACTTCCCCTTAAAACTACTATGTGTTCTTATAATATGGTGTATATTATGTAAGTCAGTATGTGTTAATTGGAGAACCTATGTAAGATGTAGGATTGGGGATTTGAAAATACGATTTTGGGATTTTATCATTCAGTAGTCAGATACTATCAAATAGCCAAGTTCAAGTCAGATGTGACTCAGTCAGAACTTCTAACTTGGTCAGGTTCTGACTCAGTCAGATATTACTGAGTCAGCTGCGTCAAACGGCCCCTTAGGATTTGTAATTATAGTTACATGTATGTAAGTGGTCACGGAGGACAGAACAATAACGACAAGAGGAAGATGTAAAATGATGGGTTACGTATACGTAAGCTATAGTTACATGTGTAAGGTATGGGCTAGTTAAATGTAACTAGTATGTGTTACATATATGTAATTTTAAGTGTTGTTGAATTACGTATATCCAAATCTTAAATGTAAATGAACAAACTGTGGTTAACATAAAAATATGGCTTACATACATGTATGCGTTTGTTATATTCAATAAGAACATATACGTAAATGTGACTTAGTTACATATATATTACATATATATGTAATTATGGTAATTTTTGACTTCCAGGTCATTATGATTGAGATAAGAGAGAGGAGATAAGAGAGAGAAGAGAGATTTTATGAGATTTAAAATTTTAAAATTAGTCTTTGCCTCTTATACACTTCTCCATTAAAAAATTGACATATATAATTATCAAAATAATTACAAATATGTCATCTTTAATTATGACCATTGATTAACATGATCAATGGTTAGAAAATGGTTTCTTAGTTTTAGTTATAACTTGATTTTTATTGGAACTCTCCTATATATGTATATATAAATGTATATATATGTATGTATATATATATGTATATATATGTATGTAGATATATATGTATATATATGTATGTATACAGTGGCGGAGCTTAACCAACTTTGTAGGGGGGGCGGGGGCGAAATGATTTTTTTTCAGGGGGGGCGAACTCGATATTTATATAAAAATTTACACTACCGGGCCAAAATTTACACTATCGGGCTAAAATTTAACACTACGGACGAAAAAATAGGGGGGCGGCGGCGCCCCCCCCCCCCCCCCGGCCCCTTAAAAGCTTCGCCCCTGTATGTATATATATATATATGTATATATATGTATATATATATGTAAATATATATGTGTATATATATGCAAATATATTGTGTATATATGTGTATATATATGTATATGTATATATATACATGTATCTATATGTACATGTATATATATGTATATATATACATGTATATATACATGTATTATTTATATATGTAACACCCTAGGCAAATCCCACATCGGTCATAGACATGAGAGATCAACGCGTTTTGAGCGCATTGGCTGTGGATGAAAGGAGAACTCCAAAGTTAAGCGTGAGAAGTTAGGGAAAACCATATGGTAGCAATCCAGAGATGGGTAACCTCCCTGGGAAGTTTTCACTCAAGCAACCAATCGAAATTCGTGAGCTCCTCGTGGGTAAAGAGGACAATATTGGTTGTACGAGGTGCTGGGTGTTACAAAATAGTATCAAAGCCACTCCTGTGACGTTCAGGATGGTGGCCAAACCTCATCAAGGATGGTGAGTCCCCGGGGTGTTTAGAGGGACACCTTAGGCAAACCCCATAACCATTAATGAGAAGTTAGGGCAAACCTCATCGAGAACGATGAGTCCAGGGGGTGATTGTAACACCCTATGTAAATCCCACATCGAGTGTGGACAGAAGAGATTCCTGGTTCATAAAGAATGTTTGGCCTCAAATATCACCAACGCGTTTTGGATGCATATGTTATGGATGAGAGGAGAACTTCATAGTTAAGCGTGCTTGGGTGGTAGTAATCCAGGAATGGGTGATCTTCCTGGAAAGTTTTCACTCGGGCAACTAAAAGCAAATTCGTCAGCTCCTCGTGGGCAAAACGGACAAGAAAATATCATGTGTTATTTCTATGATGTATTATTGTGTTAAAGATTTAATTAACCAAATGTATTAAATAAAATACGGTATTTTTATCATACTTATATCTGGGTTTTAACTTATTAGAAAAGTAAATGTCACATTTTATGGAGCCCATTTATTAGTCTAAAAATAATTATCTTCTTTTAAAAGTAAGTGTCTATATTCTAGAGTTATGAAAATATTTCAGTTGGTTGGGTGTTGAAAACTTAACTATTTTAAATGAGATCACTTGGATTTTAAAACTAACTAGTGTTAATATCCACACGCGCATTGCGCGTCTTGAAAACGCTGTAAATCGATACTCTGTAAACTATCTAAGACAGCAAGATCACACCGAGAGGACCACGTTGACTATAAAATGTCAGTAACACCACAGTTTGAGACTATTAAAATCAACAATTTTCCACTTTAATGTCGGGCTCAGAGTGTGTAAAGAAATGACTCCATCATGCCCGGAGGGCGGGTTGCAGGCAATAACCTGCCATCCTACACCCCTTCCAGGGCTAGACAATGTCCTCAATCAATTTTTACTCAGACCCATCAACTCATCACAGCCCATTAGAATGGAAATTAAAAGATGTTACCTGAATCTGTAGCAAGATCCCATAAGCAACGACCCATATGACAGTCATCACAGCCAAAGAAACAAAAGCGGCATACACAACGTGGCTCAGATCTCATTAACAGATCGATGTGGCTGCAACACAGGTTGCAAGAGAAAAACATCTCACTTGCCATCCTCGTTTATGCCACGCCAAGCAACGACCCATATCACAGTCATCATAGCCAAAGAAACATAAGCAACATTAATCGGATCTCGAGCGATGTAGGGTTTCAGAGCAAACCTACAGACCACATGTCAATTGCATTGGTGTATTCCGTTGCTCCAAAGATCAACTCAGGAGCCGTATTATATATTGAGCAAATATATGATATATTTGGTTCCCCAGGTACCTGCAGTAACAAAAGGATCCAAGTCAATACCCAACCTCAATTATATTTAGAGACTTAAGAATCATATAAACTTACCAACATCTTTGCGCTCCCGAAATCACATAGTTTTAGCTGATGAGTTTGTGGATTAACCTGCACTCGACAATGTTATTCACATATTGGCATTTCATAAATCACCAAGAAGATAAATTTATGAATTATTAGATCTTACCAATAAATTTTGTGGCTTAATATCACAATGGCATACACCAATGACATTGACGACCGACCTCCGCATCCAGCAACATAGCCACCACCGCCGACCTCGTCCTCCACCAACACAGCCACCAAATTTGGGGTTTTAAAATTTTTAGTGTTTAACAGCGGAATATGAAGGGGATTCGGCGAGATGATGATGATGGTGCGATGGTGAAGGTAGTGGTGATGTTGCGATGATGGTGATAATGCGGAGCTGGTGATGATGCGATGATGGCGATGGTGGTGATGAGCACGACGTCGTGTACACCATCGGGCTATAAGTCAGTAACTTCCAACTTTTGTCATTCTAAATTAAAAATGTAAGCAACAAACCTAGTCAGAAGTATTACATTATATATGAGGCATCTATAAGTAACCACATTGCAGATTTGTTAAAATGAAACTAATGACCAAAAAAGAGAGGAGTAACCTTAGCAACATATTTAGTTGTGAAATGCTTCTTTTTCAAGTGTAAGGAATCAATGAGAAGAATTTATATATGTTTGTCTTGTTTGTTGACAGCCATGCAGACTGCTTAAAGAACAACAAAATTAAAAAGTAATTGCTCAAATAGTTCTAAAAGAACATTCTAGCATAGCAAAACTGATAGCAAAAGACAATTGTAGAACTTACGATGTGGTGATTGGAGAAAATGTTGATTGATTATGCATCAAACTTGGTATTATGAAGGAAAAGGATGATGCTCCAAACTGTAGGCATTTATCTATTCTGTTACTTCACTATGCATCAAACTTGGCAATGATCCTTTTTCATAAGAGGAACATGCTCAATGAATCCATCTTTAAAATAAACTTGTAGAAACCATTATCAATCTACATACTTCTATCCATACTTCAACTAATTAAAAGAATATCAACCATGCTGAATTAAAAAATTCCCAGCAATATCCTAAACATGTTAAAAACTTTCACTACACTATAATCTTTTTTAAATTGATATCTAATAATTTATTACTAATATGTTTAAAACACTCAATATTTGTAAATTACAGTGGCTACCTAAAAATCAAGAATCTCATCCTTGTACCTTTATTTTATTTGAAATTATTGCTCACTAAAACCCACCATCTGGTTCAAAACCCACCATCCGGTTTAAGTGTTTAATGACCCTTGGTCGGCATCTACATAATTAATCAAAGCACCATACAATTTCAACCTACTTAAAGATCTATCTACAAAATTAAACTCAGTTCCAAGTAGGGCTATATAAAACTACACACATACCCTGATTATAAGCAACCAATTAAGTGATTCTGATCCATACAATCTTTAACAGAAACAAACATTTATTTCTTATAACTACCAAATACAGAAATCATTAGTTAAACTATGATAAGCAAATCAAAGTGAGGGAATTGACAAAGAAGAAGACTTTACCAATTACCAGAAACACCATCAACCAATCCATTAATCCTCTGACCAGTGATGCAACCAGCCTTCATAACTTCATCAGCAACATCCAAATCAATAGCTTCCAAAGCAGCCAAAGCATTACTCTGTATCTGAATCGGACCTCTATACTGCCCTTCACCTCTGATTGCACTCAAATCTCTCTCAAATACCAAAACATCAAACCCTTTTCTCTTTGCAGCCAAAGCAAACACCAACCCTCCGATCAATTGGTAAATGGGTCTTGGAGTGAAGTGTTGTTGTTGGGTTGCAGATAACATGGGAATTTGCCACGCCAACACCCTCTCCGACAAACACCTCCGATCGCAGATCTGCGACGGCTGCCGCTCAGCCCCCGTCGCCGCCCGCTGCTCCACCCGAATCGCCGTCTCTCGCGGCCGACACCAACCGTTAGCCGGAGGCTAAGCAGAACGATGGTGGAGGTGGGTGTTGGTGATTCCGAGAGCAAGCGAGAGGTTCTACGACACCTGAATCGGAATCGGATTGGCGGTGGCGGAGCGGAGGCCACGACGGAGGAGGCGACGGCGTTGGAGGCGAAGAAAGAGAAGGCGACGACGGTAGGAGGGCGGTGCGGAGTCGGTGGTGGAGCTCGATGGTGGATTTGGGGTTTCACTATTCATACTGTTCATTTCACTGCTTTTTAAACATATAGGGGAATTCATATAACAAACTTCAAGAAAAAAAATTAAGTAAATTGGGTAAAAAATGAGGGAGTTATGGCCTCCCAAATTCGACCCAAGTATTATGTCAAAACATCCATCTTTCACCTATCATTCTAACATCTAAGTTTGAGAGCCCAAACCTTGCTAAAAGTTATGTATTTACAATAGTTGAAAAGATAACTCTTTGAACTTTATTTTAGACTTAAGAATCATCTATTTTGATTCTATTTTGACCAAGTTATGGCCCTTTAAAGTTAATACAACTTTTTTTTTGTCAGAAACTATTGTTCAAATCAAGCAACTATTAAACCAAAAATTTGATATGAAAAAGTAATGCACTTTTTTGGGATGTTGAATGACTTAACCACACATATATTTCATAATTTCATCATCTTAAACATGTTAAAGTATTGCACGAGCGTAAATGAATGAATTCCTCAAAGTTTGCAAGAAACGAAGCTTGAACGAATGGGTATGTGTTTTGTGCTCTTGATGTGATTTCATGGCAGCTTTGAGCCTGCTTTTCTGTCAAATTTACAGCATGAAAATAAGAGGAAATGGATGGTTATAGAGTGGAGAAAGTGAGGGTGTTGGTGCATTCTTGATTCAAGTCACGAGGGTGTGTATTTATAGGGGTTTTGGAAGGCATGTAAGAGAGTTATGGTAAAGTATGATAATGAATAGGACGGGTTAAGGGAATGTCATGACTTGAAAGTGTGGTCAAGAGGATCCCTTTGATTTTGGTTAATTCTTGCAAGCAAATACACTCTCATCATTGTGACTTAGTATAGATAAGGGTTTCAATGATGTTCATCAGAGTTTATCGAGAGGGGGCTGATTTTGGTGAAAGGATTGATGATGATAATATGTATTTTGGTCTTTGTAGTAAAAAATGTTAAAAGTTGGTTATTTAATTAGTTAAATTAGGTTAATTATCTCATTTACGTTAGCGTAAAAATTACAATTGTGTTAGAATAAATTCAATTTATAAATTTTTGTAGTTTATTTCAGGGTTCTTGTAGCATTATATAGTCTTAAGTTTGTATATTAATTCATCTATTGCATGTTAGTAGTCGATGTGTTACAGTTGCTTTAGTGCAAGGTTGTGTGTGTACACACACACGCACACACATACTAGAAGGTTGACTGTGCAATGCGGCGGGGTGTCATTTTATATCCGACACGTGTTTCTAATACCATGTTATTCTTGTAGTATTTTTACAAAAGTTTATTATATTTTTTAAGCTAAAATTTAAAATACCAGATAAATGGTTTCTGCTTGACTACTTGTATATTTACGCATTAGCTTATTGTACGTCGTAAAATATAGACCGGTTCAGTAAAAATTTACACCAAAACGTTTAAGAAAAAACACAGGTTACAATTGTAGTCTCAAAAAGTTTTTAATGTAATGGATTAAAGGATATAGCTAAAAGCTTAAATAAATTAAGTTTTTTTTAATTTATGGGTAGATTATAGTCTCAAAAAGTTTTTACAATTGTAGTCTTAAAAAGTTTTACAATTGTAGCCTCAAAAGGTTTTATGTAAGTCTCACTACAAGAAAAATGACATTCAGCAAGGACAAAAGTCCTCGCTAAATGTTAGAATGTCCTCACTGAAGATGTATAGCGAGAACATGTCCTCGCTGGAATCTCCTCGCCAAAGCCCCGTGGCTACAGGTCTACAGCGAGGATAGTCAACGAATACAGCGAGGACATCTCTGATTTTTGAAAAAGTAATTAAATACCCTACAGCAAGGACTTTATCTTCACTATAAAATTTACTTTAAATAACTATAAAAATACATATAACATATATATTTATACATTATACGTGTATAAATGTATTATAAACGTATTTGTTAATATATTTATACATTATACGTGTATTTATTAAATATCCTACAGCAAGGACAAAGTCCTTGCTGTATTTTAGAGAGGACTTTTTGTAGTATTTTTTTTGTCATTGCTAAAGACTTTAGAGAGGACTTTGTCCTTGCTGAATGACTGGGAATTTTACTGTCATTTTTGCTGTAAATGCAGCTTCCCGCCCAGAATTTTTCTGGGTCAATGCCTGTTCTGTTTTCCAGATTTCCATCAAACACCAATGATATAATCAATCATACAACCAAAATATCATCATACCATAATCGGTTACATAATCTAATATCAAGATCTAAGTTCAAATGATAAATTCGGTTACATAATTTAATACCAAGATCTAAGTTCATAAGAAACATTAGGATAACCTAGTCAGAGTTGTCGCTCTCGCAATCAGAGTCAAATTCAATCACAATATTGTGTTCTTCCAAACCTTTTACAACATTTTCCAATTTAGTAGCAAGGCGCGTATATTTTTTCTTTGATGATGCCAGCTTTTCATTGACTTGTTCTTGGGTGTAGACAGGTGGGGTGGGGTAGATGATCCTGGACTAGAAGATGATGAAGTGTATCGGGCCAAACCGGGTACAACATGTCCACGACCCCTGTTAAACCCATGACGTGTACCCAATACCTGATCCATGATCTGCTTCTCTATCAACGGGTTAGCTGCACCTTCTTGTCGGCTCAGTAGGTCGTTCATTTCATCCTGTATAGTTACAAAATAATAAATAATCAATGTTATATAAATCTAATCATTTATGCAAATTAACCAAAGGAAGTACCTAAAACTAAAAATAGCCAAATAACTAACTGATTACTTACATATTGTTGTTGAGCAAGTTGTGGTAATGGGATTTTCCCATTTTTAGAGCACCTCTCCTTGAAATTCTCGATTAGACTCGGATATTTTCCATCAATCTGACGCTGTACGTAACACATGAAATAAAGTGAATACGTATAGTTAATAACAATTAAACAAAAAATGCATAAAACCTTTACTACATACTACCAAACTTACATTACAATTTTATATTATATATATATATATATATATATTTGCTTTAAAAGTGACTTACACGGTCATGTCTGATCGATACAATAGACTTGGTCCCATGGTAACTTTGGTAGCGGTGACGGGATCTATTACTTTTGTTCACCGCCGAGCGGTGAACATTGTCTTCGTTGCAGTAGGAATTGACCATCTCATTCCACATCTCAGGCGTTACGCCCTCGGGAACCTTTTTGCGGATGACCTCTCTATTTTACAACCCCCCAAGTTTGGTGAAATTATTTAACTTGAACCTGTGTTTTGCACCAGAATAGAGTTCGGCGCAAAGCTTCATGATACCAGCCTCAAATGGGATTTGTAGCCCGGATGATCAACATAAGGTGCCAGATTAAAATAAGTCTGTAATTTATAAAAATATATAATAATTAGCAACATAGTATGTTATTTAAAGTTTGAATATATTAAACAATCTTAACCTCCAATTGGGGCCATATGGCAGTCATCGCCTCATCGGAGACATCTTTTCAAGATTTATAGTTCAGTGGGACTATAGTCCTTATAGTAACCCCGAGGAGATTTACGAAGTCACTTGAGTTACCCCCACCGGTCTCATAGTTTGCTGGTCCTCAAAGTCAAAGACAATAGGGAATAGCTTACAACCATTCTTTTCCCATCGTTTGCGCAACCCCTTGTTTGTAGTCTTCCTCCTTTTATTAGATGACCCTACAAATTCAAGTGAACAAATAAAAAAATACAAGTAAACAATACCTTGTAAAAATAAATGCAAATCAAGTAAACATCTTACCAATCGTCGCACAACCTGAAGCGGGGTTCCATCCTCCCGGTGGAGGATCACCATGACCATCACCATCGTGTCCCCTAACATCCACGTCAGCCATCTGAAAATCCAAATACAACAATACGAACTAGTTTTTTCGAGATCAATAGAAATACAACCCAATAAACATATTAACAATATAAAAGCATAACAAAAGTCAATACATATATTGATTTCAATTAAAGGTCTTATTACAAATTACGATTGCAATTCAATCGGATTCATCACTAGAATAACTGCGTGCTACGTTGTCGTTATCGAGTTTGTTATCGGATGTATCACTATCACGATCATCGTTGTCATCATCATCAATAAACTCAGCATCATTATGACGGGCAGGAATAGGAATCTCTTCGACTTCGGTGACATGACCCATACTCAAACTAGTATAAGTCAAATCCTCCAAGTTGGAAGACAATGCAAGTGCACTCGAATTGTCATCATGGATGACATCTTCAGTAACTTCTACCATAATATCTTTGTCCCAAATCTTACGATGATTAACCTCTTGGATGACTTTCCAATAATCTTGTCTTTTAGATGGGTCTTGAAGATAAAATACTTGGTTTGCTTGTATAGCAAGAATGTACTGGTCTCCTTTAAACCACTCATGCTGAATAGAAATGCTAGTTATGTTATTTTGGTAACACAATGTTGCTTATCGGTTTTGAACCATTTACATCGAAACAACACAACCTTGTAATCACGCATATAAGTTATCTCCAAAATCTCTTCCAACACGCCATAAAAAGTCTCTCCTTCAAGCTTTGGCGTTGAAATACCACTGTTCTGAGTTGTACGCTTTGTATCACGACTGTGAACCACAAACCTCACACCATTAACTATGCAAGCAGTGTAAGTGTTTGCAAAAATTGGTCCATTTTCCAAAGAATGTAACTCGGGGCTAAAATGTGATTCTCTAACAGCTACTTTCATCTTATTGATCTATATATGAAAAGAGAAGAATTAAAATGGAATCAAAACTAACACAAACCTAATTACAGTCAAGAATCACACTTTACAGCCACCAATCATGTAAACTATACATTACCAACAATCAAGTAACCTAATTACAGTCAAGAATCACACTTTACAATCAAGAATCACACTTTACAGCCACCAATCATGTAAACTATACATTACCAACAATCAAGTAACCTAATTACAGTCAAGAATCACACTTTACAGTCAATAAACTTATTCGAGAGGCAAATCTTCAAATTCTAAACCCAAATCACCAACAATCGAGTAACCTAAGTTAATTTCAGTCAAGAATCGCACTTTACAGTCACACTTTACAGGCAAATCTTCAAATTCTAAACACAAACCAGTTAAAAACTAAGTCAAATCACCACCCGACTGAACCCAAATCACCACCCGACCACCCGATCGACCACCCCAACCTCGGCGGCGCACCACCACCCGACACCCAAATCACCACCCACGCACACACCCGACACCATCATACCTGCGCCCACACCCGCGCACCCACACCCGACACCACCAAACCAGCGCACCCACACCCGCGCACCCACACCTGCGCACCCACACTCGAGAATCCGATTGAGAGCCCAAGAACTTGAGAGGAGTAGAGAGAGAAACGAAATTATACCTGGGAGGGTCGATCGTGAGGGTGGTCACCTCCGGCCGCCGGTCGTGAGCTCGACGTTGCGAGTTGGTCGATCTCCTTCAGCCAGTGTCGTGAGGTGAGAGGCTAGGGTGCGCGATTTGGGAATTTGGTTATGGGGGCGGGTTATGGGGGGCGGGTTACGGGGTTTGGGAATTTGGTTTATATTTAAGTTTTAAATTGTTAATTGTTAATATAATTTTTAACAATTTTTAAGGTTTATTTTTAAGGTTTAAGGTTTGGGAATTTTATTTTTTAAAATCCCGTAATTTTTAATTGTTAATATAAAACTATAAACGTACTTAGATTTTTTTATTTTTTTTAAATAGATTTGTAAGTATTTTTATTATTTTCTTAAAATCCCGTAATTTTTAATTGTTAATATAAAACTATAAACGTACATCTTTCCATTTTTAAAGTTTCATATATTATAAAAAGTTTTAAAAAGTGAAAAAATTGCTCTTTTAACAATAAGTTTTAGATGTTAATATGCACATTTATGTTTTAGTGATAATTTAAAAGTTGTTATTACATTAAATATATACAAGTGATACGTATATACATACATACATGTCATACATGCAGTGCCATACATATTATATATACATACATAGTATATCCATACATAGATACATATGATACGTACATACATACATACATGTCATACATACAGTGCATATATACAAGTAATACATACATACATTGTACATTATACATGTGATACGTATATGCATACATGTCATACATACATACATAATATATCCATACATAGATACATACATTGTACATCATACATGCCATACATATTTTACATGTATACACAGTATATCCATACATAGATACATGTGCTACGTACATACATACATACATGTCATACATACGGTGCATATATACAAGTAATGCATACATACATAGTACATTGTACATGTGATACGTATATGCATACATGTCATACATACATACATAGTATATCCATACATAGATACATACATTGTCATCATACATGCCATACATACATACACAGTATATCCATACATAGATACATGTGATACGTACATACATACATACATGTCATACATACAGTGCATATATACAAGTAATACATACATAAATACATTGTACATTATACATGTGATACGTATATGCGTACATGTCATACATACATACACAGTATAGCAATACATAGATACATACATTGTACATCATACATGCCATACATACATACACAATATATCCATACATAGATACATGTGACACGTATATGCATACATGGCATGCTTACATACACGTATGTACATACACAGATACATTGTACATTATATATGTGATAAGTAAATACAAACATGTCATACATATTATACATACAAACACGATATATACATACACCACACTAATACATGTAATAAATACGTGTCATGCATATATACATACCAAAAGACACTACATACATACATACATACATACATACATACATACATACATACATACATACATACATACATACATACATACATACATACATACATACATACATACATACATACATACATACATACATACACACACATATATAATACATACATACATACATTGTATATTATGCACGTGATACGTAATACATACATGTCATACTTACAGAGCATATATACAGGTATTACATACATACATTATACATTATACATATGATACGTATATGCAACATGTCATACATACACACACAGTATATCCATACATAAATACATACATTGTACATTGTATATCATACATGCCTTATGTATGTATATATACATAAATCATACATGCCTTATGTATGTATATATACATAAATACATTGTACATTGTATATGTGATAATTAAATACAAACATGTCATACATATTATACATACATACACGATATATACATACACCATACACACATACATGTAATAAATACGTGTCATGTATATATACATACAAAAAGACACAACATACATACATACACACACACATATATATACATACACACATACACTATTGCAAATCTGAGCGGATTTTTCTTTCATTTACGAAAACTGAAAATATATTTAAATACAATATTTTGTATTTCGATTTAAAAACAAAATTAAAATTCAAAAATACTTTCAGCGAGGACAATGTCCTCACAATATGTGACCCGGGATTTTTTTAGTTTTGGAGGGAATCGAAAATACGTATTTACGCGATATTTTTTAAGTTTGGTGGGAATTGAAAATTAAAAAAATACGTATTTATCTATAGCGTGGACATTGTTCTTGCTATAGATCTAGTCAAACAAGTCCCGTCCTTTTATATATTTTCACAGTCAATAAAATTAATTAAAAAACAAAAAAAACCTGAAAACTGTACTGCGAGAACATTGTCCTTGCTAAAGGTCTGGTCAAACTAGAAAATCAACTGTCTCTACTTTTTTGTCTTTTAGTGTGCCTTGCTATAGAATTTTATTGCTAAAAGTCATTTTTCTTGTAGTGTTAGTAAATGTAAGGTTATTATGTAACTAATTATAAAGAGTAACCAGTAAATAATGTTATAAAATATTATTTTACCCTCAAAAGTGATTGTATCTTATGTATTGAATAAAGTAATTATTGTTAATTTTATAGTATTTTAAAAAAACTCTCTCATATGTTTTATATATAGTATATATATATATATATATATATATATATATATATATATATATATATATATATATATATATATATATATACACGTGTAAATCTTTATGCTCGTGTATATCTTTATCTTTGACATAAATTTTGGACTTTGAGTTGGTATTTGATGTTGAGAGTGTCTTTGTGAAATACTTTTGGCATTCTTGACAACTTGCGTCGGTTAAATTACCAATACTTAATTATTTGATGAAGCGTGGTAAAAATATTAATTCGTAAGGCATTTTAGTGCTTCAAAATTATTTAGGTTGGCATAAAATGGTTCGATCTAAATATGTTATCTTATTAACAAAGTATCATACCTAGTTTATGTCTTATACTAAGTTAAATATGCATCACATAAAATTATTAAATTAATTTAATATCTTATATCAAACAGACCTGTGAGGCCTGAGTGCTTGCAGATTTCAAATTGATGTTGTGAGGCCTTAGTCGCCTACGGTTTTTAAATCGAACAACAGAATCGATATTAGCAATCTTCAATTGATAGAAAAAGATGGCTCCATTGATGTGGATGTATATTTATATACATCAATGGTTACATATCAAGTTTTGATATGTATCAATTTGACCATTCAACATATATGATTGATAATGCTAAATAAAAAGTTTGACATAATTACTATAACACCTGTAGATTTTAACTTTAGAGGGATTAATTCTAACATATTGTTGTATGTGTCTATCCAATTTGGTTAAATTACAATTATGGCCGTCTCCTTAAACTAGTCTCTAAAGACACGTGTTTATACAGTATATATGCATGGGTCAGATGTCTGTATCAAACATATGTACTTTTATTTCTTTGAAACATTGGCCCTACTATAAATACTATGATATCTAAATTTTTTATCATAGATAGTGATGAAATGAATGCAACGTTTATCATTTTGCAACTTGTTTACAGTTTAGTGTAACGAGTACAGCCATGAATAAAAAACAGGTCTGGATGTATAACGTCAGTTAGGGCTTTTGAGCAATAATAATGGACGAAGTTTGATTAAGCCCAAGAGAATATAACTGGTTAGCCCAATTGACTTAAAAACCATCCCAACAACCAAGCCCAATACAGTGTGGATGATCGGAACATGATCCCATAAAAAGGCCCAGTATAAAATCAATTTGAATCCATTTCTATTCTTATTAAAACCTTTGGTTGGTGGGTACAGTACCACCGGCCAAGGTTATTTTGGGTATTTCATGTTCAAGCTGATCTTGAAGTTCTTCATGCTGTTTCTCCCTTCACTTATCTGACAACGGAGACACCTTCTACATCATTCACGTCAAACATCACTCCGGCGATGAGTCACGGAACCAACTTTGGGCCTCCACCGGCTCTCGTAAGCTCTCGATTCGCTTCAATTCGGTTCGATTTTGGTTAATTAACGTTTTTTATGATGAATTGATGATATTGATTGGTGTTTTTAGCTTTGATACCGTTGGTGGAATTTCGGGAAGCGGAGGTGATGACGAAGTATGAGGTGAAGATAGATGCTGAGGTTCTGGATATGCTTGATACAGTGGCTAGACAGAAGGAGGTGAGGTTTTGATTGATTGATTGTTTGATGGATTTTGATGTAGGCTGTGTTATCTATGTTATGTTGTTAAAATACGAATTAAGTCTTCATTACTTCTTCATGATCTTCTACTGAATACGATTTTGGTATTGTAACATATGATTAAGCATTTAAGCTTGTGATTGTGTTTGATTAATTGTTGCACGTAAGTTGTTTGATGAAATGCCACAATGAGATTTCGTTCTATTTTTTTATGATTAAGTGCCTGCCTATATAAATTAATTCATTATTACACCAAAATACGGGTATGGCCTCTATGGTAGAAATAGGTACATATGTAGTTAGCTCGTAACGAAGTTATGTCCAGAATCTCAAGAACAGTTAGTTTTAAGATATTGGTATAAAATTAATAGCGCCCGATAAGATTTTTAATGCAATTTTTATAGAATATCATATGGTGGATGTTATATTGCCTCTAAAACTTAAATTTGTAACTACAGGTACTTCCCTTGTGCATCCTGTGGAGGTGAAAGTTGATAACAATCAGGATGAGGAAGGATGAATGCATGTGTATCAGGTGTTGTACGTGTTCCTCCCATCATCATTCATCAACATCTGATTTCGTTGTCATTATTGTCTGTTTGTGTTTTAAGTTTTTTTCCTGGAATACGCACATCGTTACTTACTGTACATATTTATAGAAGCTAGAAGTTCACGGGTCGAATGTATGATAGGAGGTTTAGTGTCTGGTTTCATGTAGGTAGGTTCATAACTTTATGTAGTAAGTTTACTAATGTTTCTATATGATATAACTTAAGCCTCTCTGGAGGATCTCTATAAGTTTATACTAAACTAAATTATGTGTTGGTTGTATGTATATAGAACTATTATCTTGATTTTGTAGCTTAGTCACGGCATGTTTGATAATACATGCATAATTTTATTTCAAAATGAGATGATACATGTTAAAGCATAAATGCATGTTTGATAATATAAGTATAATTTTGTTTCAAAATGAGATGATACATATTAAAGCATGAACATAAGTTTTATTGTGTTTAAACCGGCTATGGGTCAAACAAGCCGCCCGTCAGCCTGTGCTTGCGAGAGAGATCACCAGACTTTATGGTGAGATGTGAAGAACGACCTCTCTTTTATGTGTTATACCTCGTATTCATTCGGTCCTCGGTAATAATCGTTTATTCCCAATATTTGCTCACCCCTATGCGATTCCCAGCTGAAATGAAGCAAAATTGTAGCTTATGGAGGAATTACGGTCGATTGATATCTAGGATTTATCTAGAATTACATAGATGCTAACATCCAATGGAAAGATTTGTTTATTTGTTCAATTTGCAGTGACCTATAACAAGGTTTTGTAAAGACTATGTCGTTACAGAAGCAAAAAGTAGGATGAGGTCTTACATGGAACGTGTCACAAGTTATTATTTTTTTTGAGTCAATAGTGCTTTGCAAAAGTGGGAAATCAAGAGAATTTGTGGTTAGTATTGGATTAATCATTTGAAGATTCTTTATTGGTTTTCATTTATTATTATCAATTTCATTGGGAGTTATTTGTCATGATTTCCAATTATACGAATCATAGCGTAGGTGACTCTTTGGCGTTAACTATACACTTAATCGACCAATGCCTAGGGTTTATTTGTGGTTTACTACCGAGTTTAATTTGATACGTTGGAGGGGTTAATCAAAATTGTTTCAATTTAATGATTTCTGGGAACTTCATTTTTCCTTTTTTTTTGTTTGAAGTTTTGGGTCTTTTGGTTGTTTTGATTGCAATATTCATGTAGGTTTTTGTCCGTTGACATTTCACTTTTTTGTCTGAGTAAGGGTACTACGTTTTACTTTTGTTGTGGCTAATTCATGCTTTTATTTTTGATATTCTTTTTGCCTAATTCATTTTATTCTTTTGAGTAATTCATGTTCGCATCAAAGTGGTTGATGGAATAGTTCGTACAGGTAAGAAATCACATTTTGATTTTGTAGTCAACATTGTTTAACTTAAGGACATATATTCCACTTTAATAAAATTAAAACATAAATGTTATAGCTTGATCTGTTTTTTGCTCATATAGGGTTCGGGCTATCAAGCTCTGCTTTGTATTTTCTTCCACAATTGCCATAATGGCTGCCCATAATGTTAATCTTCCTAAGGTATTCTCATAATCCCATGATATTTATAAATATTGGTTATATTAAGTTACAATATATCTAAGTTTCTAATGGTTATTGCTTATTATATATGATGTCTATTTGACATTTCTTTATAATATTATTTGTGTTGATAGTAAGTAATATGGCATTCTTTTAAAATGTTATGTTTCATAGAAATTATGTATTTCTGTATTGCAGAAAGAACTTGCCCAGCTAACATGTGAATGTGAAAGACACATTGGGACACAATATGGTGGGATGGACCAGGTATATATGTAATTGAATGTAATTTGGTATTTTGATTAATTACGTTTTCTTTTAATTTAATGGTTATAACTTAACTATGTGTGTTTACTGAACTCGGGCATATCTATTATGAACAAAACTGGGTTTACTGAGCTCATTTTTATATTTAACTTTAAGCGCAGAACTTGTAAAGTAACTTTGAGATTGTTTTACAGTGAGGAGGACAAGCAGAACAAGCTTACGAGAACTTATGAATGATAGCCACCATAGTTGCAGTGTTCTATTTAAGTGCAGGTATGTATGCATATCAGTATATATGTATACATATATACATATTATACATCTACATAATCATGATCCTGTTTATTCTAAAAACTTGGTTTGGGTATTTTTTTTCCTTTCTAATTAGCTGATTTGGGTCATACATATTATAATGGTCAAAAATCAAAATGGGTCACTCCTAAGAATTTTGCTACTTTTACAATGAGTCCATATGGATATGGGTCAGCACCACCCACCATCACTGTTTACAGCCACCTACCTGTCGCCACCACAACCGCCTTTGACTGACATCGCCATTAGATGCTATAAGACAGTTTATAGCAGATGAACCCATTTTGATACTTTATTTAAAAAACAGCCTATTAGCTAGCCCGGCCTGGCCTATTTGTTTTGCCATGCATGCTTGAACACGTCCATTTTGATACATCTCTTTGAAACCTGGTACACAATGAAGGGGTTTGTAAGAAAAGCTATAACGCAAGCGGGTCGGGTTTTTTTAATTCCATGCTTCGTCAAATAGCAATTTATTTTTTAATTGAAAAATCAGCATACGGCATTGTTTCTTTAAAAGTTGCGGGTAGCATGGGTTCTTTATTTCATTGCATTTTTGGTTAGATGTATGGATCTAACTAACCTAACAATGGAGTGGTTAAATTTGATGCAAGTTTTTTTAAACGAGTTTGGAGGTTCAGATGATGTGCACAATATAATGGATACTAAACCAAAAAATTAAGTCTCTTGCCCATAATTTTAGTTGTTGCTTACTTTTGGTACTAGGAAAAAAGGAATCGTAGTGAAAATTATGGAGTGGTTAAATTTGATGCAAGTTTTTTTTAACGAGTTTGGAGAATTAAGTAAAGGTAAAGGCTCCCATTAACAGACTGAATGATTGATGTTTTACGAAGCCGTTGTTGAGTGTAGAGCACAAGCTTCATGGTAGAATTCAGGTAATTTTTCTAGGTTATTGTTATTGGTTTCTTTTTAGCTTTTCATCTTTTTCCTTGATTGCCATAAAACTACAACCTTTTATGTGAATTCTATCATCTTATGGATCCAATTAGCTTACTAATGGAGTGCATAAATCGGATATCTGGTGGACCAGATGGTGTGTCACATCTAACAAGATGGATTCAAGTGTGTGTGTGTGTGTGTGTATATATATATATATATATATATATATATATATATATATATATATATATATATATATATATATATATATATATAGGGTAAGGTTCAAGTTAACTCTCTATGGGTCGATGATGATGGACGAGGATCCGTCTGAGACCGCCCTTTTTTTACTTGTCGATGATGACAGATCAAGATTTGTCTGAGACGATGTTGCTATGGTTATTCCTGTTGCTATTTAGTTGGTCTGGTTTGTGTAGGTGGCGGCGATGTCGCTGTCACCACGCCCTTCCGGTGCCGATGGTTTGTTTTTCCCCTTTGTTGATTCACTATGGGCCGGTAACATCTATGGGTCGATGATGATGGATGAGGATCCGTCTGAGATCGCGTTTTTACTTGTCGATGATGATGGATCTAGATTTGTCTGAGACGATGTTGTTGTGGTTACTCCTGTTGCCATGGTTAATTAGTTTATATGGTTGTAGTCAATACGTTTTGATGAGCCTAACGAGTAATTGTATTAAGCTCCCGTGGCAACGTGCGGGAGAAATAACTAGTTAAAATTTAATCAAACTTTGTAAGGCCTATCCACTAGTATTCAACACAAGTATTGAGTAATTAATCAATAATCAAACGTGTATAAATTAAATAATAAAAGTTACCAGAAATACAAAAGACATCTTCTAAATTATAAGAAATAGTTCGAACAATACATATGGCATATGCAACAATCACATAAAATCTTTCTCACTATCCCACATATAATGATAACTCTTTTATAAAACTTATAAACCAATTCAAGAACTATCTAAACTAAATAAGAAAATATTATACCACATGTCACTCCTGGCTCTTAGGAGGTTTTCATCGAGCCAAAAGCGTTCCATGTGAGCCCCAAGCCTACTATAAACGGTAAGCTTCCTAACCATAAGATATGGTGGTTTTATGGCTAGATTTCATACATGCCTGTAAGCAACAACTTACAAGTTAATTTGTTCTAGGTTATCTTTGCAAGGATCCAGCAGCCTTAGGGGTGATTTAGTGAAGCTATAACTTCATAACAAACTATCTAGTGTGGTATACCCTCAAACCGATACCCATATTGTATATCTTGTACATATGTCTCCTAGAATAGTGGTTGTAATTGTTTACGATTCCTTCCTATATTTATAAAGGATCAGTATGTTCATAATATTCATTCAAGAATTGTACCATACTGCTATTACTTTATACATGAAAGATAGTGTTAAACGGTTTGATCGAGTATTTACGCAAGAAGCGAGAGGTTTAAGTGTCAAAACCTAAAATTGTATTCTCCGGATAATTGAAATTAGGTTTAGGTGATGTAAATTCATCAAGGGTTTCATTGTTAGTTAAAAAAATTAAAACCAGTTAAAATCTCAAACTGGAACATACATACACATATATAATCAAACCTTGACATTCCATAAAGTTTAAAGAACTCAAGTAATGGTAAAATGCTTTATTAAGGTCATAAGGTTGGTCATATCATTACTAGGAGAAATAAACGTTTACAAGAGAAATGTGCACGTTAAGATGACAAGAACCAAATTTTAAAACTCATTTTCATAATCTGGAATTCTAATAGGTTAGGATACTGAAATTATGTTTAAAATGAATTACTGAGGTTAGGAAGGCTTTCTACAGACACATATAACTATATAAATAAACGTTAAAACATAAAACTATGTGTTTAAACTTTAAAGTGCGGGAGTTTTGTATCAAAAATGAATTATAGAAATTCCAAAAGTTTCATGACCTCAATATAATGTATATGATGTTAAACATAAGTTGGATAAGATATTCTTTGTGATGCCTGTTTCAATGTGATGGAAAGAGAGTCATAACTTTTGATGTGAAGAAAACCCATAGTAGAAAACAATCAGCAAACCATGGGTACCACGCGTGTGGTGCCTATTTTAACCCGTAAAGGGATTTCTTCAATAATCACACTTGAATTGGGTATCATGCATCATGAAAACCCTGTGGTTGGTACATGTAGACTGTTTCGTTGAGATGATCATGTAGAAACGCATTCTTGATCGTTAGTTGAGTTTATGAATTATGGTTGGGGAAAGAGGGGATAGCATATACACCCAAAAATGCGTACATAAGAGAAATTAGGTGTATGATTGTATAAGAGGTGAATGGGGGTGAAAAGATATAGACTTGTTAGGGAATATGTTTGAGAGATATGGCATATTGAAGGGTATGATGCCAAAAATTTTAAGAAACATGAGAGTGGGCTAAGAGGGTGCAAACAGGGCCTAGTCAACGTTTTTTAAGGCCCCAATCAAACAAAAAACAAGACCTTTTTTAAAAACACAATCTAAACAAAAGCAACCTAATGAAATTTATTTGAACAACAGTAATAAATCAAAGAAAATTGGTATACTAACTTAAATACTTGATAGTTGATATCTTTAAATAAAAAAGGGCTAGACAAAGTCGTTCAAATCAATCGGAGAAGAAAGAACTTAGAAATGGTCGTTTGCTTTGTGAATTGTGTAATTATTTTTCTTCAATAACCCTATCAAATCATCAAAATTTTTAATGAGACTCAAATATCAAGTGTTATTCCCGCTTCAATATTTCATTAAGTCATTTAATATCAAAAGCCACTAATTTTTTTTTATAAATGGGGTCCGTATTTTTTTGAACCCCAAATTTAATACGTCATAACTTACACTATAGAGCTGACCCTAGATGCAAATAATATTGTTTATGGACTTTTCTTTTCCTTTTATAGTTTAAAGGTGAAGTGTGTGGAAAGGGATTGGAATGTCGTAAGCAGCACAAAATATGCAAAACAAATGATTATCATACTTGTATTGTTTCGATGTTGTAATTAAATTGAGGTTTAATAAGGTTATGAAACTAAACAAAGGTAGTTTTAGCTAGAGGATATTTCCACACAAAATAAGTTTTGTCATTCAAAAATAAAAGATAGTATCGGGTAGAGCTTAGAAGTGTGGATGTTCATTAGTCGGTATAATGGCAGACCCAGGAATTTCTTTTATGGGGGGTCGACTTATTTCTTTGAGAGTCCATTGGCTATAGTAAAAAAAATTCTTTCGATATGATTCGGGTTGGGTTGTTTTTGGACGAGTCAGGTCGGGTCACACGTTAAAAGAAAAACTCAAGTTAAATAGCAAAATAACATAACAAAAGTACTTTAATAGTCATCAAAATTACATAAGATACATAAAATATTTTTAAAGTTGTTCTCTACGAGTTTTCATATTTTAAAATATATTCATTACATCATCTATGAAACATTTTGAAATAAGTTTTTTTTCAATATAACAAATATAACTATCGCTCGAATTCTCATCTCCAATCCTATTACGCAAATCGGCCACGGGTAATACAAGAGCTAACTTCAATAAACGGTACACCAACATGAAGGAAAGATGTTTTTTGTTGCAACCATCAGTTGTACAAGAGTAGATAGACCATCCAAGTTGTAAAATCTTGTATCTCCTTTTAAATTATCAATGTAAGTCAAGAGTTCAATCTTGAGTCTTCTTTTATCATCTTCACTAAAATAATAGGGATACATATCATCAAATCTTAGTATCTTTGGTATATCAAACCCACGAAAATTATCGCACAGACTCAAACTAGTCATACAAATAAGTAAGTCAGAAGTTACCTCATTAAAACGGTTTCCAAACTCTTGGATTTGCATCATAATATTGACGATTTGTAATGTTTGTCTTTTGCCTTGGCTTTTTAGGTTTAATGTAGTAATCATCCATGTTGACAATCTCAAGTTCATGTTTTTCACAAAACTAGTTAACTTCCTCAAGAAATAAATTGAAACCCTCTAATCGAAACTTCTTAAGTAATTGCTTGGTTGATTAACCAATGAGATTGCATTCAATAAATCTTGCTCTTTTATTTGAAGACATTGGGACAATATCTTTGTGCGTCCTAAAATATATATCATCAAGTGTAAGTAAAACACAAAATTATTTTTTTTTCATATCCGCTTGAAGTCGATCCGCTTGTTTCAAGCTAGCAATACTCAAACCTGTTTGTTCAACATATTCCAGAACTTCTATAACAGATGGATATAAAGTAATCAAATGACAAAGTGTTTTGTAATATGAATTCCGTGTATCTCCAGCTCTTGTAAGAGAAATCTCTTGATTCAAACCACTTTTGTTACCAATTTTATTTTCCAAATTCTTTTTTTGACATTCAATGATTTATCTTGTTGTTTACAAGATGCACAAACAACATTTGTTAAACACCCAACCGTTTCAAAAAGCTTTCAAAGACCCGTATGTTTGTTTGAGACTGCCATAACAACTAGTTGAAGTTGATGGGCAAAACAATGCACATATAATGCTGAAACATGTTCTTTCAAGATTAAATATCTCAATCCATTAAACTCACCAGATATATTGCTTGCACCATCATAACCCTGGCCGTAGATTTAAGAGATAATGCACATGTTTCCATTACATGAACAAGAACAATAAACCGTTCTTTAACAACCCCACATTTGTTAACATATCGAATAACCACAGCCATTCGTTTTTTTAGACATCGCTTGATTCATCCACTAATAAAGAAAAAACATCATCACCAAGATCTTCAAAAATTTGTTTTAATATCTCTTGTGCAAAACAATGTTTATTGTCTTGTTGAATTTTTGGAGATGTCATTTGGCCATTTTCGGGTGCATTCCCTAAGATAACCTTACCAAGGGCTTCATTTTGTTTTGCCATTAATTTGAAGAGTTCCAAAAAATTACCTCTATTCAAAGAGCCTATCGATTCATAATGACCTCGAAAAGATATCCCGTGATTTAATAATGTTTGGGCAAGAGAAGTTGATGCACCTAATCTAAGTCGATAATCATGCTTCTACTTATCGCTTTGTTTTTCAAAGGCCACTCATATAGATCCATCTTGTTTAATAAATCTTCACATATTTTTAATGACTTGTTATGCACGCTATTAACTTGACCCACATAACGACTAAACCTCTCTATTTTATTCCAACTATTAAACCATTCGGTAATAAATGCGTCTTTATGATTTCCAAAGTAATCTTTAAACAAGTAGCAACACAAGCAATATGCACTATCGGTCTTAATACTGTACTCTAGCCAATTTTGTTAAGTATTAAACCAACTATCACGGAAACATTTTGCTTCACCGCTAAACAATTTTTGAGGAATATCATGACCTTTTGGTTGACATGGCCCTTTATCTAAGTATGCTCTTCTAATTTCATCTCGTTGATTAGAGTGATAAGAAGAATTTGGTTTTCGATCAGCAGGATCTGATGTAAGATCTTTTAAATCAACAAATTCAGGTTTCTTAGAAGATGAAGATTCAAATTTTCTTTTGAATTTTTTTTTCATATTCCTAAAGTTATAATGTAATACCTGTAATTTTAAAAAGGGAATAAAAGGATAAAAAGAGAAAGAAAAAGAAAGAAATGGAAGTCAACCCTAAAGTTGAGGGACCAAAAGTGTCAAAGAGAACAAAAATAATAAAAAGCTGGTGAAAAGGTGGTATGGCCGCCCATTTCACCCTGCACATCCACTCCATTTGACTTTCTAGAGAGAGAAAAAGCAGAACCTCGGATCTTTGAACAAGAACAAGAAGAAAATTCGAATTTAAGGTATAAGTTAGTGTTTTTAAGTTGTTCTTGGCTAGATTAGCCTTGGTTATATGCTTACGTGCGTTTGTATGTGTTCAAATGTGTGTTTAGAAGATTTCTAGGTGTTAGAACCGTTGGAAGAAGTTCGGGTGAAGAGTGTAAACTTGAAGAACAACAAAGGTGAGTTTCTAGAACCCCTTTTTACATGTTTTATACGATTTTGGGACTGGAAAATACATGTATGTATGTTTTTATGAGATTGGGTATGTACCCGTATGTTTATGTGCATGTGTATGTGGGTGGGGTGTGTTTTGGGCAATTATGTTGCTATAATTATGTTATGTTCATGCTTAGTTTAGTATGTGAATGCTTAGAATCAGGCAATATAATGTTTGGGACTGGATACGACTTAAAAATATGTGCACAGGTTGCTAATACGCCTACACAAGGCTCATAAGCTTGAATAGTTCTCATACTCCCAGGACCTTAACCAGAAACTTAAGTGTTGGGGCTTATGCTCCCCAACAATGCTCATGCGCCTGGAATTTTGACTTAGAAAACTAAGTGTAGGGTAATGAGTCCAAACAGTGCTCATGCGCCTGGAATTTTAACTTAGAAAACTGTGTAGCGTAATAAGTCCAAACAGTGCTCTTGTGCCTGAGACATGACTTAACTTACAAGGTAATATACCTAAATAGTGCTCTTACGCCCGAAATTATGATCTAGAAACTAAGTATAGGGTAATATGCCTGAATAGTACTCATACGCCTGAATTCTGACTTAGAAAAACTAAGTACAGGATGATGAGCCTAAACAGTGCTCATATGCCTAAGTAGTAAACGGCTAAGTGTTAGGGTGGGACGCCTGCACAGTGGTCAAACGCCCAGACAGGGCTCATGCGCCCAAATAGTCCTCATGCGCCCAAATAGTCCTCTTGCGCCCAAAACTTAGAATTTAATGCAGAATTTTCGTGGAAGTTTGTGCAGCTAGGGTTTTGGACTAATATTGGCTATGAGTCACTAAATGCATATGATTATGTTTTATTGACATTATGACCCATATTATTAATAATGTTATGATTAGAGTTATTATTAATATTATTAATATTAATACTGTATGACTTTACGTGTATGATCATGATCAAGACAGAAATTAATTATCATTAATAAAACAAAAGATTAATGATAAAGAAAAGTGGAAAACGAATGAACGAATGGCTTGCAAGCAAATGTATGGAGGTGCACACCCCTGGCAGGTATTAGCTCAACTGTGATGCGGGTTAGCTACCCCGAAGGATGCACACAGGGTCAATCCTTGAGATTGACAATGAGGTGAGCAACTTTGTGTTGCAACAGACTCGGTTAGCAGGCAATCGTGAGATTGCCACTGAGGTGAGCAACTTTGTGTTGCAACAGACTTGACTAACATACGATCGTGAGAGATCGATATTGAGGTGAGCGGCCTTGTTGTCGCAACAGACTCGTAAGAATGAATGTAAAGACCGAATGAGAAATGGAAAGAGTATGAATCGAACGAATGATGAAGATAATAATAATAATTATTATCTGTATGTATCTGGAATGTATGCTCACGAACAAAATATCATAATAAGGTACAAAATAGGATCCTCGTCATTTGACCTCAGTAATCGTGGCTGTGTGCCATGAAGAGGGTAAAGCCTGATGGGATCTAGATGATAAATGAATGATAATAAGTTATGATGAATGAACGAAAGCTAACGAACGCAATGAAAGATAATAATGATATTATCTACATATACGTATAATGTGTGGGCATGTACGAAAGTATAGTATGACTTGAAAAGGTAAAGTTTTTTAATTATAAAACTAGAACTCACTCAACAACGCTGACTTTTATGTATTTTCCAGTTGGCAGGTAGTTTGTTGCTGAGGATGGCATTTGGGGATGGCTACTCGGCGGGGCAAGACTGACATCCATTCATGTTTTGACAATACTGTTGTCTTGTAATTCATTTAACTAATCATTTTGGTGACTCATGAACTACGATGTATTGCTTAACAACAGTGTTTATAATTAATGAATGTTTTTTTGTTAATTTAATTCCGCTGCTCAAATGTATAATATGTAATGTTTTATGCTGTGAATAACCAACTGTGAGGTGCCCGGGAACGGGGCCTTACATATAAACTAAAACCCAAATCCAACACTCTTGCCAAGTATTAAAAATTAAAATAATCAAACAAAAGTACAAACACAATCAATTAAAGTATTAAAGAATTAAACATTCAAAACAATTAAATATTATTATTATAGTACAGACTTACCGAAAAGTTCCTCGCCAAATTGCAACTTGTTGATTGTAAATTGAGACTTGAATTTTGGAATTCCCAAAAGTCAAAAGGGTGTGCCGATCGCAGAAAACGTGATTGTCATCGGTGCTTCAACATTACTCCCGTCAGAGTGTCAAGGACTCAAGGGTTGTGACTTTTGGGCTTTGTATAAGGCCCTGTTCCCGGGCACCTCACAACTGGTCATTCATCGCACATAAACATAATAAAATCATGCAGCGGAAACTTTTAAATAAAACATTTTATTTCCTTTAATAAATACTTTTGCAAAGTAATACAACATTCATTACAAAACATCGTTTGTTCGCATTACAATACAAAAGCGTTAAACAAAAGAATGTCATCCAAAAAGAGCTGAGTAGCCGCCTCATGCCATCCTCAGCAACCTCACCTGCCAACTGGAAACATATCAAAGTCAGCGTTGTTGAGTGAGTTCTAGTTTTATATTAAAAACATATTTTTCTTTCGTTAAAACCGTACTTTACTTTCTTTCAAAATCATACTATACTTTCGTACATGATCACACATCATACGTACATACAGATAATATAATTATTATCTTCATCTTTACGTTCGTTAACTTTCATTCATTCACCGTACATTGTTATCTTTCACTTCTTTCTAGATCCGTTCAGACTTTACCCTCTTCGTGGCACTCAGCCACGATTACTGAGGTCGAATGTCAAGGATCCGTATCGTTCGTTGTTATGATCATTCATTTATTTTCATTTCATACATATCGCACGTTCGCACAATTCATACTTTTATTATCATTCATCTCTCATCTAGATCCTGTCAAGCTTCACCCTCTTCATGGCACTCAGCCATGATTACTGAGGTCGAGTGACAAGGATCCCGTTCGTTCATTATCTTACTTATCACACCTCCGCATCATCGTACCCGAAGTACATATCGCACAAATCGCACCAATGGACTTGTCACCAAGACCAACTCCCCCTGTGTGTGAGAACTCTTGGGGTTTAGCAAAAATCACACGCCATCTCATGGGTTAGCCAAAATTGCACGCTACATGATCCACATGAGGTAGGCCAAAATCGTACGCTACATAGCACACAGTAAATACCACATCGCACGTATCGGAGCAGTTACCAAAACTGAACTCCCACTGTGTTTATGTCCCCTTATGAGTTAGCCAAGATCGCACGTTGTAACACACATACACAGTTGAGCTAACAACTCTCAATGAGTCGTGAACCTCCTTTCCTTCTGCTTACAAGCCAATCTTACTCTCATTCATCTGGATCCTGTCTCCTGCAATGCCGGAGTACGCGACAAGGACCTCTTTCGAGTCTGTTGCGACACAGAGTCGCTCACCTCATACATTTGCTTGCAAGCCTTTATTACTCTCATTCATTATTAATGCATGCATTCATTCATCATGTTCCTCTTTCATTATCTTTCACTTTACATTACATAATACTTTCGTTTCATTCATTAACATAACACGTAAAGCCACGGGAAAGATAAACATACATTATAATAAGGAACATCAACATACACTAGCATTACTATACAGGGCATCATCATGCACACATAACATACATCATGCATAAACATGCAACATCATCATTATCATGCCATATGTAATTTCTATGATCCCCACGGTCATCTTACGTGTATCTATAGGAACTTTCACGTCAAAACTTACATCTGGCCCTTCCCCCGAAAGTCAGTAGTTTAACTATGTTCATCCTCGGGTGTAACAGCCCTGTTTGGGCGAATGGGCACCCTTCAGTCGCACGACCTTCATGCGACTGAACATCATGCGATTGGACCTATGCGGATGAACACCTATGCGACTGAACACCCAGTCGTGCGAATGGACTCTCAATCGTGCGAATGGACACTATGCGAATGAACTCCATGCGAATGGACCTCTTGCGAATGAGCACCTATGCGACTGGACTCTCAGTCGCATAACTCCCCATGTGACTGGACCCCAGTCGTGCGACTGAACCTCAATCGTGCGACTGAACCCCAATCACCCTCCAGTCGGCCGTATGGCCTCCAGTCGGTCGTCCAGCCCTAACTGGTGCAGAATGCAGTTCATACGAACTGCAGCCGTGACTTTCGACCTCCAGACCCTTCCAAACCTCATTTGAGCTCAAATCAACCCTTCTAGTCCATAGGGAAACATACCACGACCTCATTCAAGCATAACCAAGCCCTAAACGCATCATACACATACACATACATACATAAACGGGTTTACACCCAAATACCCGAAAATGGGTTTTCAGATGTGTTCCAGCCCTAAAATCATTCAAAAACGTGTAAAAGAGGGGTCCTAGAGCTCACACAAACGACCACAACGAGAAGAGCTTCGATTTGGCTTGCTACACGACGATTTTGGACGCTCGAACCAAGCTTTCTTCTTCTCTTCTCCCTTTTCTCTCCTCTTTCTTTCTTTGGCTGGGTTTTCCCAAGAGTGGGGAGGATGTGGCTGCCCTCCCCCTCTTAATCCTCCATTTACCCAACTTTCACGCGTTGACGAGTTTGGTCCCCCGACTTTGGACTTTATTTCTTTTTTTTTGTCGGCTTCAAACGAAATTTCCGGGTGTTACACTTTGGGTTATGGGCTTTGCCAAGATTTTTTACATTAAATATGTTATATTATTTTAATTTAATGGGTTATGGGAATTGAGCAATTGGATAATAAAAATTAGGTTTAGGGTTAAGGATATTAGTTTATTGGGTAATAACTTGATTAGCTAAATCTGATAAGGTTAATGGTCCAAAATGATTTTATATCAAGTTTATATTAGTTATTTGTGTTATAACTTATCGGTTTATATTTGTAAAACTTTCAAATTTTATATTTTTAGGGTCGATGATAATAAAAAACACAATAGGGTCGTCATCAAAATTTCTTGGGGGTCGTTGCTAAAATTTCTTGGGGTCGGTCGAGAATATAACATATACACTACTAATAAAAAAAATTCATGGGGTCGCCCACAAAGGTTGGGTTCGCCCCTGAGTCGGTATGCATAATATGAAATGGTAAACAAGTGTAACTAGCTTCTTTACCCATCGCGCGCTGCGGCGGTGCTGTATGCGACGTTATAAAGTATATACTACAATTGACCCAACTCATTTGAGAATTAAGTTTACGTCAATTATACCGTTGAATGAGTAAAACATTTCTTTTTCAATATAATAATTTTAGAAAATAAATTTAAAGGTAAAGCTCGTGTTTTGCGACAGAATAGTATGATAACTCTAACATTGCGATGTGTGTGTGTGCGAACTACTTACACACGTGCGACCTGGTAATTAGAAAAAGTAATTAAATAAAAAAAATATTAGCAAGAACATATTTAAATAAAGAAAATGTAAGAAACATAAAAAAGGCTAAAAATGCAGAGGGGGTTTAAAACCGAGACCTGTAGCATCTAGTCAGACATGCCAACTAGTTGAACCACTCCAAGCTCTAAAGTTGATACTCCAAGTCGACA